>MOOZ01002795.1:73033-86142 GCA_002930495.1 Cecropterus lyciades
GGGTGTTTGTGTATTTGTCTTTGTGTGTCCATGGCACCCACGACACAGGAGAAAATCCTACTGTGGGGCTATGAGTGTAGAAAGCGTTTATGTTTAAAGCGTTTAATTATTTTATTTTATAAAATCTTTTTAGCCTTGACTTAACGCTTTGACAGATGAGCTTTATGCTAAAAATATTAAATTGCGACATAAAATCATTTAGTGATCGAACTAAAAGACTGGGTCTCAACCTGTATACCTCTACAGTCCATTATTTTTATGAAGTCATCTACATTTTTTAAAATGAAAGTTTTCACATTGTTTTGTATTTTAAAAGGTTATACTCTTACATACCAGGAATACTTCAGTTTTTAAAACGAATAGATTTAAATCATTCCTACACTAAGAATCCTGTTAAGAATAGTCACAGTTTTAGTAGTTGCATAGTTTGGGAACCTGTGATCCAGATTTTTATCACATCACATTCCTTGACTCCTGACTCTAGCTCAGCGCCTGGGCTGACCGTGACCTGACAACTGGTTTCATAATCATAGCGCAAATTAATTACAGCTGTGATGTTTTGACAATGTGTGCTGGTCTTAATTATTACATTGATATGATCTTGTACGTAAAAAAAGGTCAAGTGCTAGTCGGACTCGCGCACGAAGGGCTCCGTGCCATCTATACTAATATTATAAAGCTGAAGAGTTTGTGTGTTTGTTTGTTTGAACGCGCTAATCTTAGGAACTACTGGTCCGATTTGAAAGATTCTTTAGGTGTTAGCTAGCCCATTTATTGAGGAAGGCTATAGGTTATATACCATCGTCGAAACTTACGCGGGTAAATCCACGGGGCGCAGCTAGTTATTATTATAATTCTGTTTTTAAGCGGCAATAGAAATAGATCATGTGTGAAAATTTCAACTGTCTATCATGGTTCATGAGATCTTTGTAATAGAGTTCCGTTTTTAAGCTTAAGGTATATTATTTAGTTGCGACAGAATATAATAACCTACTAGTATATCAAAATCAGCGTTTTTCAATCTTCCTTTCACCATAGAGCATTAATGTTATTAAGGTTCCCTGTTCCCTCAGGGGTGGCATCTAGGGCCGATCTCGAGTAAGACTATAATCTTATCTGGCGTTGATGACAGATGGCAGCAGTAACACAATGGCATGCATTGCGTGTCAACTATATTATAAGGAAAAATGCTTTTCTAACTCATAAAAATCGTAGATGTATGACTGACAATATTTTTTTCGCTATCTATTCACAGCCCCAAACTAAGATTTTCTCCTGTGTCGTGGGTGCCATGGACACACACAAACACCCAGACCCAGAACATACATTTCATTCATCATTTAGATGTATTTTGTTGGGAATCGAACCCGGAGCTCACTGCGTGTCGGCATGGTGACCGCACTGTCACGCAGGTTGTGAAATAAAAATAACTAAAATATATTGTATAAAAATCAGTAAATATTTTTTTTGTTACAGAGCCAGTGATGTCCAGTCAGTGAACACCTACAAAATGGCGAGCGTCGGCGCAGTTCTCCTGGAGACGAGGCCTTTCCGGCCGTTCAAGTCCTCCGAGGAGTACCTGTATGCCATGAAAGAGGACTTGGCGGAGTGGCTGACGGTATTGTACCCTGAGTTGAGAATCAACGCGGATAACTTCCTGGATAGGCTGGATACTGGCGTCGCTTTATGCACGGTAAGTGTTGAAACTTATACAAATGCTATGAGAATTTTTAACATCTTCCTAAAAGAAGGAAGCTATTTATTCGTCTTGTATATTTTTGATCTCTTTATATTATTCATTAAATGGTTAATTGTGTCAACAAATGTTAATGTAATAGAGAGTGACTTTAGAGAGGCTTATATTTAAATAACTAAAAAGGTAGTTATACTAAGTACGTTAAAATTAACGAACCTATATAAGATACTGGATATGGAACATCCTATTTTTAATATATTACGGGTACCCATGATATGCGGTTTTGAATTTCTTTTTGCCGATATTTCGACCCAGTTACATGGATCGTGGTCGCGGCGAAACTCCGTCCGAAGTTTCGTTGTGAGTACCCGTAACATATTAAAATGTATCAATTCCGCGATAATATTAGTCTAAAATCATATATGGAACATCCTGATTGTGTAGTCTGATGAAATATTCGTCTTGCATATATATTTATTTAATAATTTATCGAATTGTGTCTTTGTATCATTGTGTTCTTAAATTCATTTAATGTTATAGTGAAAAAAGGTTTATTTCTTTATCACAAAAGTTAGTTTATGGAAATGGAAATTTAAAGTATCTAGTCTTGTTAGACCTCTGTTGCTCAAACGGTAAAACGCGACCCCCAAGAGGTAGATCAGCTTTGGTAAAGATAATAACATTTTGCCTTTTATAAATCCATTGTTTTTCAAACTGGGAGTTAAGCCCTTAAATCGCTTCAGAGATCGAAGCGAGTCTGGGCAGACTTATTATCGTAACTGAATTATTGAAGTCTATCGAAAGAGGCCATCGTAATATTATCAGTAGCGTACTCATTATCGATAGATAACGCATGTCTATTAAATGGACTAGGTTAATTTAGTTTCATAATAATTTATCGTCGTTGACTGCAATTCGTTTTATGCCCTCCTCCTGGTGGGGACCACGCTGCTGCAATGTAGATAGAAAATGAAGGAACAAATATCTAATGACTTTTTTACCTGAGATGTGTTATTACTTGTGTTACTGTGTTAGCTTGTGTTATTCGTTGTCTACAATGGCTTTAACTTATTAGATTTTTGCTTTTATTCTTATAGCGTAATACGATTGAAAGCAAAATGCACTGGTTGTAGGGAGTAGTACAGTATCAACTTGATAAAGATAATAATTATTCGCAGAAAAATACAAAAAAATGTTAATTAATTAACTTATTAATCAGTTAATTAAAGAAGCCTACCGACTACAAAACGTGTCTTTCTAAGCATGTAATCCGTCAACCAAAAAAACAGGTTTTGCATTCGAGAAATATACGATGCGAACCAATGGCTATCATTTTTTATAATATATTTATTGATACTGTAATAAATATCTTTTTACCTGTTTGATAATGTTTATTATGTAACATTTTACGCCATATTTGCAACAACCTTCCAATGTTGTAATCTTATTAGCGGTCGTATGTTGATGAATAGTCGCAACGTAAAGCAACGCTACATTGGAAAATTAATATAGTAAATAGCGAGAGAAATACTCTATGTAGAGGTCATGATTACACATATCTAGGAATTTAGTTAATTAGGAAGATTTGAGTAAGTTAAGTCGTGTGGAACAAATATCTAACGACTTGTTCCTGTAAAATGTTCAGATCACAGGCTTGTGTTCTTCATTGTGCATAAGTGGTTTAGCAGGAATCGTAATGTAGAGAAGTGATAGCCGAATGGTTAAAACTCGTTTCAATCGAGGATCACCACTGATTTTTCTAAAAATATGTGCGTATTAGAAGTTGCTTTACGGTGAAGAAAAATATCGTGAAGACACCTACACAATTGAGTGTTCCTTAAAAAAAGTTCTCAACACGCATGCCAGGCGCGGTGATTATTGGCAAAAACCATCATTAAGGGAGACTATGTTCAGTAGTGGACTTCAATGACGGTAAATGACCACTGCCTCTAATGGATCTGAAACCAATCCCCAAAACTTCGGATTGGCTACAATTTGTTACGATAAAAAAGTTAACTCTTTCCCCCTCAAATTTTCTATTCATATTTCAAGCCATATGTCTAAATCTGTCAGGCTTTCTGGCTTTAGAATGTGCCAAAGAAATAGAAATACATACATACAGTCCGAAAAAATTAGCCTTCTGACGCAGTCGAGTAAACAGTTTACAACTCACAGACACGCAGTCTTCATGAAATACAACTGAATCAGTTTACAGTTTCAGCGAAACCTGACTCATTCATAGTATTTCCGGAGTGAGCTTATCTATTTCGTGTTTGTATTTGAAGAAATGACGAGGTTAGCTGTAAACTTTAGTTTGAAATTTATCTATGAATAAATTAAGGCGAGAATTGTTTGTTCGTGGACTACGATAGAGAAAGATTGGAACTTATTTTTATCTGAGGATGTGACACGGATATTCGTTTTGTTTGTAATTAATATGATTTAAGGGGAAATGACAGATTGATTCACTTATTTCTAACGTAATATTTCTGGTTATAGTATAATTTTCCATCTTTTTCGGTGGTTTCCCAAACGATTCTGTTAATAAAACGTAGTTTCGTGATTTGGAAAGTCCACTATCTTTATGTAAAGGTCGCAAAACCAGTGCAAGCGTCTTAAAGAGCACATTTGTTCATAGAATATCATTTCCCTTTGACTTTGGAAATTAATTCCCCATTGATTAATCAATGGGGAGCGAAATACATAGCATTATTGCTTACTTTAATAACTACGTTGGAGCGCATCTTAATGTTTGTCTAAATTAAAACACTGGTACGCTTACCATTGTTGTTATGAAGCAAGCAGTTTTTGGCAGGTCCAGGTGGAAGGGCACAGACTACTTCCTTTACTCAAATCTAACTGCATGTACTTAAGGTCCATTTTACACAACAAAATTACAAAATTTCAGATACAGGGGGAACTAAGTCACACCACCCCAAACCCAATTCCTAAATGCGCCGTTATACTAAACTAGAGTAGCACCATTTTCAGTCAAGATTCAATCTATCTCACAGATAAAAGAAAAACAGATTACATAATGTATACATAATACAGAAAAAACGTATTTTGTCAGAATAGAGCCTTCGGATAAGGGTTTTAGGTAAACCTAACATATCGTTACGTGTTATGTAAGTTGTGTTAGGCCGGAGCGACCACCTGCGCCGGCGCCTCCGCCCCCGGCCATAATTATCGCATGCCGATCACAAGGACGTGGATATTTACTTCAATATTGCGTTTTAGAGCGTGTTACATACATACCAGTGCTTTGAATGAAATAACACAACACAAAAATGCTGATTTCACATTAGAGCCAGGTAAAAATCAGGCAATGCTTTTGTATCTTTTTATTGAATTAAGTTAAAAAGGTACATATAAAGGGCGATTAACCACAGTAAAGTTTGAGCACCAAGTTTTCATCTCTGATATAATAAATTAAGGATAAATCTATATCTTTAACTTAAAATTGATCAATTTTGATTTGTGCCGTTATTCATGCAAAGAAGTGATATCTAGAAAGGATTTTTGGAATCCTATATTTAATTCCAATAAACATTTTTTTGGAATATACCTGGTCTATGACCAGTGGCGTAGCGTAGGGGGGCAAAGGGGGCGGTGCGCCCCGGGTGGCACATTTTGAGGGGCGGCAAAATATTCAGCTTTGGCGACCTTTTCTTTCGCCGACTATAACTTCAAAATGGTATATTCAAGTTCCACCCCAGGCGGCATAAACCCACGCTACGCCACCTATGACGCTTTTAACCTGAAATCGGGACTAAATAGGTGTCATTGCGATGCTGTCGTAGCTTCTAAGCTCCAAAGTTTGCATTTCTTATGATTAAAATATCGGCAATAAGATATTCAAAAGCCGCATATCGTGGGTGCCAGTAACATATTAAAATGTAAGTTGGACCGTTTAGAATAAGTGCCATTAATACAAACAACAAAATGACACTGTAGTTTGACGACCCGCGTGGCGGAGCGGTCACCATACCGGTCTGACACGCAGTGGGTCCCGGGTTCGATCCCCAGCCAGACAGACATCCGAATGATTAGTTTAGGTATCTGTTCTGGGTGTTTGTGGATTCGTCTTTGTGTGTCCATGGCACCCACGACACAGGGGAAAATCCTAGTGTGGGGCTATGAGTGTAGAAAGTGTGTGTGAGTGTGTGTGTAGTGATAAATGAGTATAAAGCGGAAACAGGTGGGGCATTCTTAATAACAAATGACACTTAGTATGATTTATTTATATAGATGTCAACGTCATAGATAAGTTATTTCCAGTTTTCGCGTACTTATCAAAATTCCTAGCGCGTATCGCTTTATGGTGTAAATCGATTGCGAGATACGATTGTTTTTTTCTCCGAACACATTACGATTGGACTCTCAATGGCGATTGAAAGAAAAAATGTCAGCGGAAACTTTTAGTTTTATATTAAAAAGGACGTAATCGAAATATTTAAACAACATATAGGTATAGAGGGCGCAAAAGTTGTCACCCGATATTGACTGTATTTTTTTTGTATATAAGTATATTTGTATATAAGTTTGTTTTGTATATAAGTAATTTGTCGCCGTCAGAATTGATCACGATACAGGCCGGATTTATGGCATTTTCTATTAATCTTGCCAAAACTTCCAGTGATAGATTCCCGGATTCCTGACGGATATTCTACTTAAGGGCTTTAAGAGTGTAAGGATTGTCAACAAAGATTTGTGACTAAATGAAAAAAAAGTCTAGAACGTTTAAATCGGGCGATCTTGCCGGCCAGGGCCAATCATCAAAACCTCTCGTTATGGAGATTAGGCGACCCGTAAATACGTTAAGGATTATAGCAATTCATGGCTTATTGACAAATATTTTGTACTTATTTACTTTAGAAAAACCAAAGCAGACATAACATTTATTGCCATTTGCAAAAACTGTAGTATCTTCCGATAGGGGTCATTAATTTTGCGTCACCCTATAGATTCCATAGACACTATCGCCACACTAAGTTTATATCCATCAACTCTATCAAAAGTCATATTAATTTAAAGTTTAAGTTAAAGTTTATTTTTATTTACACGGGCGAGTCAAATCAAAAATTCATATTAATTTAAAGTTTTTTTCTTTTTTTTACACAAAACCGCGAGGCTCAGCTAGTAAAGGTTTACATACATATATTTGAATGTTACGACTAACCAACTTGTCGCATTGAAAATGCTAATGAGTGTAACAGAAGCTATCGGAATCTGCCAATGCTGAATTATTCCAAGCCACCTCTTACTACTAATCGCTAATTTACTATGCAAATGGTTGCATCGATTACGGAGCTTCCATTGATAACATTCGCATCATGAGACCGGAATCCTAATGTGTTCAGTTCATTGATGATTGCCAAGAATTGTTGAAATTTTTGTATATATAATAACAATGGCGGTGCCCCGCGGTTTCACCCGCTATAACATAAGAACAAACAAACATAGCGTGATGTTATTTAGCCTACACCTTCCTCAATAAATTGACTATTCATCAAAAAAATTTTTTTCAATTCGAACCGGTACTTCCTGAGATTAGCGCGTACATTGAAACAAACGCTTAAACGCTTTCTACACCCATAGCCCCATAGTAGGATTTTCTCCTGTGTCATGGCTCGTGCGTGGCATGGACACATAAAAACGAATACACAAAACAAGCTCTTCAGCTTTATTATATTATACATAGTGTCCGACCGAAGCTTCGGCTTCGGTCAATATGGTCCGAAGTTTTGACCGAAACCGAAGTTTTTTAGCAAGCACCAAGATTTAACAAACTGTAAGGAACTATTGTAATAAACGGTTGTACGACTATGTGATGGAGGTGGTAAGCACAGGGGTAAACACACTCCTTAGTGGGTTTGCGATGCCAGTTGTGTTTGAAACTCACATTCCAAATGTTATCATCTGTAACAAGTACCAAAGTAACTGTTATTAGGTCTAGAAATCGTTTACCTCATCGTAATGCAATCATCATTAACTTTTATACAGAAAAGTTAAAATATTCACTTTTAGTTCGTTTGGAACTATATTTATATAGGTTGATGGACCTGCAGCTTTGACTGTCGAATTATCGGCTTTGGCCAAAAATCGACCTTCTATCCGACACTGATTATATATAAAATATAAATATATTGTAAATGATTTTACACATAATATTAGTACTGATATATTTGATCAGTCTCAAGGTGCAAAAGAGCATGCATTCAACCACTTAACATCAGGACTGTATGCTGTTTGCTCCTTAAACTAATATTACATATAATTTATGATTAAATTGACTAAGCAAAAAGTCTAAATTAATGTTTAAGGAAGTATTTACTTTGTAAACAGTTTATTTATGTATTTATTTTACATATATGCAGTGGAAAACTACGTAATTACTTCAATGTATATCAACAACAAAAAATGCATAAGATTATTCAGAAAAAAATCAGCGCGAATTGCAGCCAGTTGCAAAAGTGCATTGATTTATTTCCTTCAACATTGTTTATTTACAAACTATTTTTACACGTGACTCTGTTTGCAATAAAAAAAATTAAATGACTTATTAAATTTGATATCAACATTGAAACGATAATAAAAAAGACACCCTTTTCCCTCATTTTTCCTATTCACAGGCGCCATTTTTTAAAATTTGTCACTCTGCAAACCGAGACGATTTTAATGATATGTCATATGTCACTATCCATCACGCCGTTGGGCTGCAACGCGTGCCAAAGAAATGGACATACATACATATATATATCGAAAAACCTTACCCTCTTTCTGACACAGTCTATTAAAAAGCGTTACCGCTTCAGTTCAGACAAGCATTCGATTAAAATTTATAAAATCAATTTTTGGTCTTAAAATATATATTTATAGGATAGTAGATAAATACAGTTACAATAAAAAGGAACTTTATTTTATTTTATTACTAAAAACTGTTTACAGACATTAATCAATCATTTTATATGCTTAATAAAAATCGATAAACAAGTATTCTTATGCTGGCTACCGACTGGTAATTACTTGAGATTACAGTTTAGAGTTATTGTGAGAAGTTGTAGAATTTATTGTTATAGGTTTTAATATTTTTTTTTAATAAATTTAATATGTTGGTAGGTTGAAGTAGCATTGGCATGTTGGTTGGTATTTCTTTCTTAAGCAACTTTAAAAATGGAGGAGGTTCTATGTTCGTCTGTACGTATTTTTTATGCACATATGTTCACCGATTTCTTCTCCATTTGTGAACCGATTCTCAAAATCTATTTTTATTTGATAGAATATACTTTTGATGTGTGACACTAAGTCAGGATCTGGTGATGATATCCCAGGGAAATTGAGGGCAACTCTTAAATCTTATAGGTATTAAATATATTCTTCATATATTTTTCTTAAAGTATTTATAAGGAAACTTACAGCTAGTTGACATTTTAAAGATAACATTATGCAGAACATTGAGACATCATGATTTCATAACGCTGAACTGATGAATGAAGGTTCTCTTTAATGGTTATTAGTTAGATGATTTATCGTTACAAATATCATCACTAAAACGCGTGATTTTTTTTTAACAAACAATAGAAACTTGTATAATTTAGATATATGTTGTAGTAGTACAGTACATAGTTTTGAAGTCACAAACACAAACTTGCTCTTGGCCGTTTCACAATGTTATGGACCTTCTGACATTACATTACACGTGGTCAGTACCAAGCTTTACTGAATCCGGAAGCATTGGCTTATTTCAGGAATCCCGCCCCGCCTAGAGCTTTCTAGGTCGACAGCGTTCACGGAATGCGACAGACGGACAGAACTCCATGCGTATTGAGTGGCACATGAATGACAAAACAGTGGGTAATTAGGTGGTTACTTAGAAATAGTAATAGTTGAAATAGCTAGAAATATGTGCTTGGAATAGACTTGTTAAAATATACTAATTGACAGTTACGGAACTAAAGGCGGAGTAGCAAATGCAACTGAATTAAAGTTGGTAGAACACTTTGTGGTTCGACTTCGGAAGCACCATCTATTTCTGCCTGATAACAGCAGTGTTATGCGCTGCTGTGTTCTGATCTGAAGGGTTTGGTAAAAGAGAAATACTTATCCGAGGCGTTTCAACTTAGTCATCAGGGGTAACAACGTATCTATGGCAAAACTTAGGTAGGGCTCTAAGTATTGTAAAGGTAAGATCTTCTTCTGTAAGTAGAGTAAGATATTTTCTTTCTGATTTTATCTGGGTTTGATTAGTCCTCGGGATTTCATGGGAAATTTTTTATAATATGGAAGTATTCAACGAGCATGCAGTCAACCTGATGGTAAGTGACTTCTGCTGCCCATGGACATCTGTAATCAACCCTAGATAAGATGAGAAACACCTGAGGTTGGCCTCAGATGCATTGCTATCCTTGAGGACTTCCTTGGAACACCTCGAACAAGCATATCTCTTATCACACCCTTCATAACAAAACACATCAATTCTTAACACAGCTATTATTAGGCAGAAATAGACGTGGTGGTGCGTCCGGAGTTGACCCTCAGTTCTACTACTTTCAGGAACCTTTCGAAAAAGGCACTACACTTCAAACCGAGCACTTGATTCCACTTAAGAGTTTAAAATAACCTCAATGGCTAACCCCAAAACCTTTGGCCACTAATTGGCATATTGTGGGACAAGCCCAATATGGCGCCTGAATCTTTATAATCTGCGCTCGATCGTGAATAGAACGGGCTAGTAAACAATACGAGGTTTTGGCACACTTTACGACACGACTACGACTTGTTTGTGTGGTTTTAGATTTCATTTAACATACTAAAAATATGTAATACGTATATAAGTTAGGAGATGATATAAATTCTTTGCATAGACGAAGAGCTTTTGATAGGTCCCGGTGTTTTTTTTTTTAATTATTTTATTAACATTTCTGGAAATTTTGTACAATATACATATTATTATTTTACGTCATTTATCCTGTACCTTTCCAAAGTTCACAAACATCGCTTTTTCTTTTAATGGAGTTCATTAAAAAAACAGTTTTCAATCTAATTTTTGAAAATTGAATTACATTAAAATGAACTCATTAACATGAAAATAAAATCATTACATTATTTTTAATCACACCCGGAAACTTGTTTTGTATCCATTCACAATTACAACTGTTCTTTTTAAATGGTTCCAGATCCTTTGTATTGTACATTCCACGATTTAATTGAGATCACTTTTTGTACACTATTTACTCTCTACCATGTACATAGATGTATCGAGATTTAAGTCGTGAGTCGTGATCGTCAGTACTGAACGTACCAGTTCTGAGCACCGATCGTGGCTCGTGGGAACAGACGTTATCGGCCCGATGAATATGCAAGCTTGGACACGGTACGCGGAACTGTTTGCACCTTGGAATTGAGAGGTATAATGGAAACCCAGTAGGATGTAACTGTAGGTTTGATAGTCTAACCCTTCGTGGTTTGACTCCGGAGTAGGGTTTGGGAATTCCCGACAATTTCAAAGTCCCGGGATACGAGACAGCCCACAATCAAAGTCCCGGGAATTTCCGGGACTTCGAGAGACATTTAATGATTTAAGAGTATTTTTAAGTTTTTTTAAGGGGTACCCCCCTTTTGCCCCGTGGGGTAAGTTAAGTTTTCTTTCTAAAAATCAACATTTATTAAACAGAACATTAAATCTTAGTAACTTTAACGTTAATTTAAATCTTAATAATTATTTTGTTAATAACTTAATAACTTCACAATTATATAGTAATTCTAGTATCAAATCATTGGTAAAATCACAACATTGTTAATTCTCCTAATGACTGATTTGTTTCATAATTAAATAATCTAAATATAAATAATAAAACAGACTTATAAATCAGTTAAAAGATAAAAATTATTACATAATAATTTCGGTAATCGAGACGAGACACGTCTCGAGTCTCGATTCCAAAGTCCCGGGACTCGAGACAACTAGAATTACGGAAAGTCCCGGGAATTCGACATTTTTTTACCTTTTTACTGAATTTTAATAAACATTGACCCAATTTCTAGTGAAACGTTTTATAAAAGCAATGCTTTTTAAAATTAAAATTTATAAAGCTGGAAATTAATAACTTTAACGTTAATTTCAGTCTTAGTAATAGCTTTGGTTATTTTTTTTAAATCACATACAGATTCACTTTTGACAAGTTAATGTACTTATTTAATTATTGGTCACAAGAACAACATTTTTAATTCTCATAATCACAAATTTCTTCTACATAACACAAATTTATAAATCAGTGCTTTAAATTAGATTATTACTTAGACTTCTTTGCTAACAATTTCGACAATCTTGTCTCATTTAGAGTTTCAACCCGAAAGTCCCGGGACTCGAGACTTCTGAATTTACGAAAAGTCCCGGGAATTGAGGCACGAGACGTTGTTACTCTTTATCGCAAAAACTACTGGTCGAATTTCGTTGAAATTTGGCACACGTATAGTTTAATATGGATAACACATAGGATACTCATTACCATTGTAATGCTAATGATCGATGTGGGCGGAGACGCGGGAATAAGCTAGTAAAACATAAATTAATACATTGATTACCCAGGAATTACCTAGAATAAGGTTTCGCGGAACCTCGGTTAAGTAAAATGAAGGAAATAATTCATATGACTCAACTCAATCATAATTACTCATTCGTTCAGGTCAAAACTTATTTTTATCTTCAATTGTTTCCAAAAAAGCCTGTAATAATTAACGATGATTTGACACTTATTATCCGTACGGCCCTGGCCTTCCAATGAAGAGATCAGCTCTTTAATTGACATTTCATATTTATATGGCAACGCGGATGCACAGCCAGGTAATGGCTGATGACATATGGCGGGACGCCAATTACTGGCGGTAATGAACTTAACGTTTTGGTTTTGTATCCGTGGTTCTCATTGTCTTTTGAAGTATTTTAATTTTAATTCGTTTATCGTCCCTTTGCCTTTTGGACATAGGCCTACCCTTGACTTTAAACCCGATTTGCCAAGGCACCGTGATTGGCATGTTAGTAACCTTAGTTGCTGCAGATATTACACAGGAAGACGCTGCTGCCCATCTTCTATTTCGTTCCGACGCCTCCTACGATGTCCACTCAAAGACAGAAAGTCGTTATATTTAAAAAAGACTACACGGCACATTTACAAACAAAACGACTAAATAAGTAAAAAAAAATACATTAAAAAAGTGCACGCATCACACGTGTGCACTCACATAAGATGGAACTATTATAAAACAAAAATATGTATATAACGAAACAATTAGTACATATATCATATCACATCATATCATATCATATCATATCATATCATATCATATCATATCATATCATATCATATCATATCATATCATATCATATCATATCATATCATATCATATCATA
>MOOZ01002795.1:142140-159968 GCA_002930495.1 Cecropterus lyciades
TGTTTACGCTAATTTAAAACCATTTTCTCTGTTAATGTTCTTAGTGATGTTTTTTGTTCTCTATTGCTTCTCTTACTAAACGTGGAAAATAAAGAAATAGCGTGTAAGTGTGTCGTGATATGGAACCTCAAAAAAGAAAAACGAACTAGACGTAGGGTAGATAGGTTAATTTACCACTAGTGCTTGTCACCGGTTTCTCCCCGAGACCGCAGTTTCGCCGTGACCACGATCCATGTAACTGGGTCGAAATATCGGCAAAAAGAAATTCAAAACCGCATATCGTGAGTACCCGTAACATATTAAAATGTATCAATTCCGCGATAATATTAGTCTGAAATCAGATATCCATGGGCACTGACCACTAACCATGAAGTGGATGATCTTTTTGTTTTGCTACATTTTTTTATAACATGTCAGTAACAAACGACCATGTAGCCCAACTGATGGTAAATGGTTGATGCCGCCCATTGATATCTGCAATCAACCCCAGGTCATATAAAATTCTACCTGAGTTTGGCCACAGATATGTTAAGCATGTCTCCCTCACACCCTTCACACTAAAACACGGAGGCGCTTAACACTGCTGTTATTAGGCAGAAATAGGTGTGACGGTAGTGCTTCCGGAGTCGCACCACAAGGGGCTCTTACTACCTTCAAATATTTAACCTTTTATGCATAAATATGCATAATATGCGTGTAGGTCATGAAGTTAAATAATTTCCTCGGATCGTTTGTTATCTTCGTGTTTAATCAGGCGCCAATGGCATCTTGGCGCCTACTTGACACTCAAACCACAAGTGCATCCGTAAATCGTAAGCATTTTCTTCCTTATTACCGTCTTGTGTCTGACTGGGTACGATTAACTATAAGCTATAAGGATAATAAACCACAAGATGGTAGAACAAACATAGTTGACCGAAACCACTGTCACATTTTTTGATGTGAAACGCATTTTTAATGCATAGGCGAATGTAAACCTGATTGTTCGTGGCAATCGCCATACCGTATTTATTTTAGCGCCTTTTGTTATAAATTTCAGAAGTATTAGTTCCAGTTAGCTGTACCCATTACTTAATGTTTAATCGCAATAAATAAATATTATCATAAATTAAGTAACAATATTAATATTTAATCGCTTCCCGGTCTCGCTGGAACAGTTACATTATTAAATTCGTTTTGTTTATCATTTGCCAGGGTTGCCTGACGGGTGCCTTAAATTGAGCTGTCGTAGGAAGGTTTCAGTTGAGGAAATTGTTTAAAATGTCTTTTAATACTGACAAATTGGGTTTTGGGTAACCTTTGGTTAAATTAAACTTCATTTGCTTATTGTTCCCATATCTTATTGTTATTGGATAAGCAACGATAACAATTTACAATTAAATTCAATAATTTGTTTTGAAATATCGGTATTTAAGTATATATCTGGCTCATAGTCGTCACCTTTGTCCTCGGGAGTAGCAACGCAACTGTGATCGACTTCAGATAGAACCCCTGTTCTATATGAAGATTGCATGCTTGTTTGCTACTTCAGTCTTACAGAACAAAGATTGTGGTAATATTTTATCTTTATTTCATTACTATAAAGAAATCTATAACAATATAAATTTATTTTGTGTTTTTATAAACAAGTCGGAAACCACGGGGAACTGCTTTTCTCAGTATAATTATGTTAATTCCATCAAGCCTAAACTACAGCCGACAAGTGTCAAAGAAATCGACATGCATACATACATACATTCAAACGCAAAACAAAACCATCTTCTAGTCATTAAACATATTAACTAACAGGTTAATTGTCGGGTCGAATTTAAACGGCATAACCACATGTGGTTGCAATTAAGAGAATAAACAATATTGTCATCTCAAAAACAGGAAACTGTTGCATGACGCATGGGTAATTGAATCAACTGTAACTCTCTTAGATCAGCTTTGTTTTTGGCTGTATTATTGAAGTAAAAACTTTTTTTTAATCGCGGTTCGAAACTCGATGCAATGAAAATGCGATACGAAAGCAGTTGTCAGCGCTACAGCTAGATGGCGCTGTACGCCTTTCTGAATCACACTGACGACTTTACGTCATAGCTTGTATAAGAGGTCAAGTTTGGTATATGCGAAATAAGATGTCCGAATGTGCGCTGCAGTGGTTACTTACTAGATTTTTATATATTTTATTTGTTATTATTATTATATTACTATTGTCTATTATTTCTCGTAGGCTACTTTTCAGAAGTTTCGCTTCTGCCGTGTGTGAATTGCACACACACATTTATTTTAGATAATGTCGACCTGATATTTGGTTACTTTTGAGAGAAAATTTATATAAGCTGACTTTCATATGAGGCGACTATTAGCCCTCGGGAGTAGCAATGCAACTGTGATTGCCTTTAGATAGAATCCCTGTCCTATATGACGTTGCTTATAGGTGTCTATGGGCGGCAGTGACCACTTACCATCTGGCCTGTATGCTCGTTTGCTATTACAATGTTATAAAAAACACTTTTCAGAATATAGACTTTTTAGGTTAGTGTGCAGGTGGGTGTAGGTTTTTGAAGGTGATTAGAACACTTTGTGGTTCCCGGAGTCGAACCACCGTTACACGTATTTCTGCCTAATAACAGCAGTGTTATGCGCTGCTGTGTTCTTGTCTGAAAGGTGTAGTAGGGGAGGTATACTTATCCGAGGCAGTCCGACGTAGTCCTAAGGGGTAGTAACGCATCTGTGGCTAACCTCAGGTAAGACGTGATCTTATCTGGGGTTGATTACAGGACGGACGGAATGGACAGAATGGACGGCAGTGGCCATTTACTATCCGGTGGACTGCATGCTCGTTTGCTACTTCCATCTTATAAAAAAAATCAATTAATAATTGTTAATAATTTTGTATCTCATGTAATGCATAATTTTGTATCTAGGACTTGCCAAATATGACTCCAGCGTGTCACTTCTTGGACCTTTAAATTAATTTATTGAAACATTTATCGCCAATTCGTAAATCGATCAATAACATGTCGTTGAAGAATGCCACGCAAGTTGGTGGGGTCGACGACCGTTCTTGTCCGAAACTGAGAGGGAAAGATCTTCGGCACTCCGTTCAAGGTCACGTTTCACTTTCAATTTACTGTTAAGAGGTTCGTGTGATGTTGAACGATTTTTATGTAATTGCAGTTGCAAATAATATGACCATCTGATATCGACCTAAAGGTGAGACTTTTTGAGGTTCGACTGTGGAGACATCACCGCCTAACCTAGCGTATTCCCAATGGTGGATCGATATCCTGTACCGGTCCTCGAAAATAAAGTACTGGGTCGCAGCACATAGATTTTTTGTATACAATTAATTATAAAAATGTAAAAAAATATTGAGTTAAAAAGCCCTAGTTTTTGATTTTATATTTTACAATCCCTTGCTTATTTTATTTTAATATAGTTACATTTTGTGGACATTGGAGTCTGTTTTACCTCATAACTTGTGATTCACCGTTTTGGTGGGTCATGAGGGGCAGACCAGATCATCATCGGGCCACGGCATGATAAAGTTTGTGAAACGCAGGCCTAGCCTAATTCTGCCAGATAAGTTAATAACGTAGTACAAAGCGTGTGGTCTAGTTTGAATACTGTGAGGAAGATCTATTTATCTGAGCCAACCGTTTTCGCCCTAAAGGTGGTAGGTCCCTTTGTGATTCGACTCTGGAAGCACCACCGCCTAACGTTATTCTTCCTAACACCGTAGTAATAAGCGTTCTATATAGTTAGTTTAAAGAGCTAGTTTAAAGAGTTTGGGAGACATACTTATCTCAGTCCTTAAGAGTAGCATCGTGTGCGGCTAACCTCAGGTAACACTCATCTTAAATGGGGTTGATTACTGATGTCCATGGGTGGCAGTGGCCACTCACCATGAGGTGAAGTGAATGCTCGTTTGCCACTTCTCTAATATAAAAATATATATCATCTGTTAGATACGATTCAGGTAGGCGCATCGATACCTGTTTTTTTATTTACCTTCGACATATATCTCTATCTAATTAATAATCATAACGGAGTGTTAATTATAATTAGTGAATCGGATGTTGGGACATATGATCAGGTTTTGAAGATCGAGTGTGTAGGCAAATGATTTTAGAATCAACTTTCTATTTTTTTTATATTAATGCTGGGAGGAAGTAGTTCATTATACGGAGGAGATGGATTTTGAGGGGGGAGGGATCCCTTTTTCGATCCCAAGTGGTAGAAATCATATATTTAAGAATTTTTTTGGCAAAAAAAACAAGTTTAGTTTAGTTTAGTTGGTCCCAGGTGCGCCGCAATCCCTAAAGACTAATATGAAATGCTGCTATTACAAAGTAGAAAGAACTAATGAAACGAAAAAGATATAAATTAATTAGATGCATGTTTAAAAATATATGCGACGGCGACGGACTAACTGAGCGTTTCCTTGGAAAGCTGGTTAAAAATAAACCATTTCATAATATTTCCAGTAATGTCACGTACCGGCTGACTAGTAGTGAAATAGGTGTTCTTTTCATATTTCGATATGTATTTGTTTAATCCGCATTTTTTTATAAGATTGTAATAGCTAACGAGCTTGAAATACTTCTGATCACGTGACCACCTACGATTACCGTATATGGTAAGCAACTTAACATAGAGCACGGATTCTTCTTGAAATCATTCAAAGATGTATTGAAACTTTTGAGGGATAAGATGATCCACACATCCAACGAAGCGCATAAACTGCTTTACCGGGAAATATGATGGTAGCACCAGTCAAACCATAGGTACTTGTCCTACCTAGAAAACAAATAGCAACATAATAATAAGTTATCGTCAACCCATTATTGTCCCACTGCTGCACGGGTCTTGTCTCAGAGTTAGAGAGTTTCAGTCCATAGTCCACTGCGCTAGCTAAGTGTAATTAGTAGACTTCACAAATTTTGGAGAACATTAAAAGAACTCTCAGGTGCGTAGGTTCTCTCACGATATTTCTTCACCGTAAAGCTGTGATAACTTCTAAGACGCACATCATTTTAGAAAAATCTTTGGTGCGTGCCTGGGATTCTAACCTCAGACCCTCGTTTGAGAGGCTGAGTTTCAACAATCCGGCTATTTCTGCTTGCCATAATAATAATAAGTAAAATAATAATAAGAAATAGCGTATATCAATAGTTTTTTAACAGATATCCACACCACCTCTGCCATGACATCATGCTATCGTGTCATAACGTGACATATACATGATAATGTATTAAAATTATCTTGTTGTCATGATATTTTTAATCAAATTGCAACCTTTGAACTAGTTGGATTATTAAAATGAGAGATCTCAGCGTTTTTAGTAATACTATTAATTTTTTTATCCGTGCGTATGTATTTTTCTTTACGATAAAGTTTTAGTTGATTTTACACAGTAGAAACATGAAAAACCTAGATTTATTTTAATCCTGTTTTGTATCTTTGAAAAGGCAATAGCGTTAGAACAAGATACAAACTCATTATATTTTTTAAATGTCAAAAATATATCAGTAATTGTGTCGAAAAAGGCAAAAACTAATCCATACACGTAATAATAATAGGAACTAGATATTTAATCATTTTTTGAAATCGCATCAAATTAAAACTACTGAATTCAATTTAAAGGATTGTAAATATATTTATAGACCGTATATTTACTTAACATTTACTCGTCCTTTCTGTAATTCTATTCACCTTAAAAATATTACAATTTACAATTATGTTTTTTTAAGTGAATAAAATAGCGGGTCACTACTAGTTGACTATAAAAATTAAAAAAGGCTTATATATATTATTAAGATAACAGAACTTCATTACTCTAAATGACGAATTTTAAAGCATATGTTCTTAATGTTTCATTTTGTTTCCTATTAATCGACTTACATTTTTGTTCGCTACAACTCATAAAATAGGCAGTAGGAACAACATTCTATGAATTGATTCTGATTTGAATAAAATATTGTAATGTATGGATGTATGTATTTTGTTTTTTGTATTGTATGTATGTATCTGCATTTTATATGATTGTTTTGAGCATCGATTGGCTTATACCGTGCCGTGTTGCAATATTAACTAAACACTACTATGAATTTCAAAACGCATCGAAGTCCCTTACAACTCGATCGAATATTTTATTTTATTTATTTGGAATAAAAAATGTGTTTCTATTACTGAAACTAGGCGCAATGTGAGTGCTTAAAATAACATGTTTTATTGTATTTTATGATTATTTTGTACTTGTACATGACGGTATTCACTGGTGTATACCGATAGTGGTGACTTTTAGTCAAAATATATTTTATGTTTATATGAACAATATGATTCCAATAATTGTTTTAAATTCCATTAAGTAATGTTCACATTCAAGTTAACGATTTACTACAATCAAAATTCAATTAATTTCGAGTACAAACAAAAAAAATCTGCAATAAACATGTATTTATCTTTTAAACCGTTTAACATTAGACATCAGATTACCACTTCAGACCTACTATTAGTCCTTAATGAGTCTATAATTATAGGCTCTAATAGTAACACCTAGGTTGAGTCTATTTTATGCACTTAACTGCCAAGATTATTATGTGCGAGCGTGCTAATGCCACTTTACCTTTTATAGTAGTGTCTGGTTACACAATGAGTGCTTATAGAATGCTAAATTCTATGCATGTAATTATTTTCAATGGCTGGTCAATTTATTCTAAGGGTTAGTGTTATTATAATTGAGTGCTCACGAAGTTGGTTACTATGTCTACGGGTATACAGAGACGTTAGGCTTAGAAAAAATTGCTAGGTGAATATAATGCTAAAGCTTATTAGTATTATGTTTGTATATCATGGCCTTTCTACTTTTAGATTTATGAATATTTCATCGCGTTAAAAACGGTCTTAGGGTTAGAATTAATTTTGTTTAAAATAAATTTTGGTAGATTGGTACTCTTTTGATAAAAGAGTTGGTCATATATTTCCAAAACATCATATTTTATTAACTTATTTATATTATTAATTCCATACGTATATACATTTTAGCTTGTTATATTTTTAAGAACATAAAATTTAAAAAAATATATTTTTTATCGTTATTAATATTTAAATTATCAAGCTTTAATCGCTGTCTCTTTCGTACGTGTAATAAAGGCATACAGGAACTTTCATCGTTTTATAGACGAACAAAAAAATCCTCAATTAATCGAGCTTGAGACGCGTTCGAGTAACAGTAGTAAGAAAGTTATGAATGAGTTGTGAATGAATCCAATGATTCATCTCGGAGAGATTAACGATTCAAACATTTATTTATGACTACGTGAAAAGTGGGTAGTTATTCGTAATACCCATTCAAACAATATAACTGACGAGTTACAAAGCTCTACCTTATGTTAAAAGCTTTACGATTGATCTTAAAATGGGTGGTAATCAAAGATGAGCGCGATTACAAGTGGTATACAGAAAATCAAAGCTTGAGGCTTTTATTTTAGGGTTCAGAGTCCTTTGCCTTCCTTTGAGGGTGAGAATATTACTAATGGAGGCATTTTGGCCAAAAGGTCGTATGTTTCTTGCTCTACACTGAGGATAGTTCATTATTGCAATAAGTTAAGGCTTCATTTGCGTTCTATTGTAAATTAAAGATAGGTTTTGAAGATAAGGTCATTGAGAAGCGTAGGCAATTAGTTCGTTGTCATTCCATAAGCATTTTGTGTCAATCAATGATGCTTGGAAATTTGTCGATGTCTTCGAAGGATAGTGATTTCGGAAATCATCCTTGGGTATTATGTTTATAAATAAATATAAGTAAGGGAAAGTGATAGCATAGTGGTTATAATGAGCGGTTTCTGTTTCGAGGGACCGTGGTTTTAATATCAGACGTGCGATTAAAATTTTATGTTTGTAAATGTTATAAATATAAACAATACAGAAACTGATATTGCTTTGATAATGTTGGTTATTCTGATTCTGAATCAAGGTGTCCGAGGTTCGATTCCCAAACACGCCTCTCAGATTTTTCACCTATGTACTTATTAAAAATTAAATGTCGCTTATTTAATAGTAAAGTAAAGTGATCTAACCGCAAGATTCGGCCGATTTCCGGTCGAAACCGAAATTCGGCCAAAACCTCTTTTTCGGCCCAAACTTGGCCGTTACCGAAACCAATACTTCGGTCGATCACTAATTATTATTTCTTAACAGTTTAAAAACATTCTTGTTTTAACTGTTAAAGTTTAAATTGAAAGAGATAGTTATCAAATCTTACTTTCTACTTTTAAACATAAACCAGTTCACAGATAACACTTAATTTTCACAATCTTAAAAGAATAATATACCTAATTTTCACGTAACATTTTCCCGCGCTCGCGACATCACAGATTATACGGCACATAGGCGACGATGCCACAGATCCAAAATTAAATAGAATTTATATTATGTAGATAAAAATATTTGTAGTTTTTTTTCTTTATGTAATTTATCTATGTAGAAGGTTTTTAAGAAATTATAATTTGGTGTGTCCAATATTGAATTTTATCTGAATTAGAGTACAAATGTGGAAAAAATAAAATTATGAGTGAGGTAATAAAATAAAGTTCTATCAGTATAAAAAATATATAAGATAATATATAATATATATAAAGTTTTGTTACTAGAAAAAAGTATATTTATTAAAGGTGAGATTAAACATAATAAGTAGAAGAATGACGTACCTACACAAAGACATTCTGAAACATCAAAATAATTCTACTACCTGTATAAATGTAAAAACCCTTTGACTTCTTATGTTAATTTATATTATTGTAGCAAATTAGGTATATCTTGCCCAAAGTTTTCGTCTTCTTGAAAAAAAAAATCTTTTGAGTTTAAGTTTAAAAAGTAGAAAGAACCACTTGATAACAGTTTAAACAATAATGCATTTAAGTTCTAAGAAATAAAACATAATTAATGAGATCGGTATTTCTGTTCGAAGTTTACTCTATACATAATACTGTAACAATTGCGTTCACATTACTTTACGGCCAATAAAAACCAAGAACCCACATTTCAGAATATAAAAACGTTGTAATAACACTAATTTTGTCGTAAAATCTTAAATATGGCAACACGTAATATGTTGCAACATTAACATTGTTGACAATTGACCGACATTGGGATTGTTTTAATTGTCACTTTTTAATTAACGAAAGGCTTAATGTGGTTAATTTTTAAAATTAAGCAAATAAGCCATGTGCTGGCTTATTATCTTTGGCGGTTTCTGGATTTTTGGAGCTTACTGGTCTTAAGCCCTTAAGTCTAAGGTGGCTTTAAATATTAATTTGATGTCAGAAAAGGCCGTCCGATAAGGAGGTAATTATGTGTTAGATTGGGAGTTAGTTCCTACTTTTCCTGTTTTTTTTTTTTTTGCGTAAGGGATAGTTTTTTTTTATTATATGGAAGTAGCAGACTAGCATGCAGTAAACCTGATGGTAAGTGGCCACTGCCGATATCTGTAATCAACCCCAGAAAATGAGGTTAGCCACAGATGCGTTCCTCCCCTTAAGGACTATGTTGGAACGACTGGATAAATATATCTCATATTTACCTTATCCTTCCTATCCTTTATCCTTCAGACCAGAACATAGCAATGCACACTACTATTAATAGGCAGAAATAGGTGTGGCGGTGGTACTTACGGAGTCGAACTGCAAAGAGTTTTACCACCTTTAAAACCTTTAAAGATTACGTACTTGCATGTACATATTTTAAGGGGGGGGGGATTAGCCTTTTATTGTCTGTGTCGAATGTCGAATGTATTGTCTTTGCCTTGTTTCAGCAAAATTAAGCGATTAATTTAATTTAGATCCTTCCCACGAAGGAAGTCCAAAAATGATTTCAGCCTCGTACTACTACTTGGTATTAACACCAAATATAGCACGTTTATAATCTTTACTTTTTAGTATCCCGAAACGAAATATTTATTGTGGCGTTTAATTATCCTTATTTAGTCTATAAGGTACCTACTTGTTTGAACGTCATGTTCTAGCGAGAAGCGAATGAAAGGGCCTTTAGTTGTTTGATTTTTTTAACACTGCATTTTCTACACTTATAGCCCGCCGTGGCTGCATGCCATGGAAATCAAAAACTTTTAGAAAATTATTAAAATTTACTGTAATACCTAGATTTGAAGCGAAATATAAATTGTTAAATTTCTGCTTGGAAGGATCGATCCCGTAACCCTCTGGAATCGTGATTGCATTTGGATAGTCAATGTTCAATTTTTGCCGACCGGTCAACCCAATTTTGTCTCACTGCTGGGCACGGGTCTTTTCTCAGATTGAGAAAGTTTCATGCCATAGTCCACCGCGCTAGTGCGAATTGGTAGACTTCACACACTTTTGAGAACTTTTTAATGTGTGTAGGTTTCTAATACATAATTTTAGAAAAATCAGTAGTGCGTGCCTGGGAGATTCGAACCTCGGCCTCTCTGAGTCTGAATAGTTGAAACACAGCCTGTGTTTCAACTATTCGGCTAACACTGCTCGTAGTCATTTTGTATTTGCTCATTTTGTCGACTATGATATGAAAATTCTAAATTAGATAAATCATTATTACAAAATTGCCCCTTTAGGAGTAATTTTTAAATGGCAAAAGCTAACTTCATAACCAGGTGTTTCGTTTATAAGGAAGTGGTTTCCGAAACCTTATAGCAAAACATATGCCTTTTAACTCATGCTTTTAATAGTCAAAGCAATACTAATTTTCTATGAAGCATTAACACCGCATTAAAATATGTTTGAAATCTCCGTTAAAGATATTTATCGCTTCTTCGCGTGTGGTCAAACAAGCCCTTTTAAACCCTTATTTAGTCTGTGGTTGACCTCCGTCTTTGAACTTTAGAGATTTTGATTCCAAAAATGGTTATTTTATAAAGTGTATTTTTTATGAATCAGGAAGAGATAATTCGGTTGACATTTACAGATGTATACTTCTTTATTGCGTTACAACGGATGCTGGATGGCGGATGTAGTAAATTTAATGTTTTACCAAAAATATACTTAATAGTCTTTTGGCGGACTTGTGGTGATTTTGTAAAGTTTGGTCTAGTTTCGTTTCAATCTGCTGTGTTGCGGTTTGAAGGGTGTGGTAAGAGAGAGGAACTCCTTGTGTTTCGACCGGAAGCAGCGCTATCACACCTATTTCTGTCTGCCTAGCACAGCAGTGTTATATACTGTTGTGATCTGGTTTGAAAGTGTGGGACACATACTTATCCGAGGCGTTCCAACTTAGTGATCAAATGTAGCATCTGTGGCTAGCCTCAGGTAAGTCTCTGATTTTATCTGGGGTTGATTACAGATGTTTATAGGCGGCGGTGACCAATTACCGTCAGGTGGACTGCATATTTGTTTGCTACTTGAAAAACAGAGATACTGATCCCCTAGCTCCCTCCCTTACCTTCCTCCCCCCTGGATCCGCATCCAAAATCCAAAAGTAATTTACAGGAAAGATAATATATGGTAGGAAACCATTAGGTATATTTCAAATATTTTAACCACATCATTAAATCCACATGACACATGATACTATTCACAACACATTTTGTTTAATGCCAACATTTGAATGTGACAGTGCAAAGCTTCCAGGTATTGCAATTGACCTAGAATACCTGAATTTGTATAACTAACGCATACTTGAACGCACTAGCGATATTCTTGCCTATGTCTATGTTTCTATGCCTGACTATATTATAGTGTTTGTATTGGAATTAACAGTTATTTTTTGACGACCCGCGTGGCGGAGCGGTCACCATATCGGTCTGACACGCAGTGGGTCCCGGGTTCGATCCCCGGCCAGACAGAAATCTGAACGATGAGTTTAGGTGTCTGTTCTGGGTGTTTGTGTATTCGTCTTTGTGCGTCCATGGCACCCACGACACAGGAGAAAATCCTAGTGTGGGGCTATGAGTGTAGAAAGTGTGTTTTTTTTAGGATTCCGGACCGAAAGTGTAAAAACGGAACCCTATTACTAAGTTTTCTTATAAGATTGAAGTGGCAAACGAGCATGCAGTCCATCTAATAATTGATCACTGCCGTCTATGAACTGATTTAAGCAACTTCATTTAGAAAAGAGGTTCTATGTTATCAATTACAGATGTGTTGCTACTTTCGACGACTAACATGGTCGTTTCTAGCATGGAGCTAGCATCTACATCCTTCCAGCGAAACTAAGCGAGCGTCTGAAGGACGAGGTTCGACCCCTGGCCAGACTGAATGATTAATTTAGATTTATTTTCTGAGTCTAGGTTTTTTGTGGCATGGCAACCATTTTACAGGAACAATTCTAGTAATCCATGTGTAGAAAGCGTTATTTGGCTTTGATTAGACAGCAAGGACCCCTAACAATCCGGTGCGTTGAGCGCTCGCATGGCGAAACTTTGGTGAAGGAGTCTTTCCTTCACCAAAGTTTCACCAAGGTTTTAGCAAGCTATGGCTACAAAGCTATAACAAGCTACAATTTCTAAGGACTAAGATGGCCACCTCGTTGTATGATCATTTGTTATTTTGAAATAATTAAAGGAGGAAGAACTCTTTGTGGTTCGACTCCGAAAGCACCACCGCCACACCTATTTCTGCTTAATAACAGCAGTGTTATGCGCTGCTGTGTTCTGGTCTGAAGAACGTGGTACGGAAGACATACTTATCCGAGGCATTCCATCTTAGTCCTCAGGGGTTAGCAACGCATTTGTGGCTAACGTCAGGTAAGTCTGATATTACCTGGGGTTGATTTCAAATGCCCATGGGCGGCAGTGGTCACTTACCATTAGGTGGATAACATGCTTTTTGTTATTTCAATATTGTATAAAAAAAATAACACGTCAACCGATTAACCTGCACCTTTCTTTGTCAATTAACATTATAATCAGAAATTATAGTTTAATACCGAAACCATAGTAATGAATTAATTGGTGACATTTTGCAAAATATACCAATTAATTGTCAATTATTGTACCTGTAATCGATGGCCGTGTGTTAATTTTTATATCACCTGTAATTACTCGTGCAATATAATTTTCAGTTATTAATTTTAATAAGCGTCTGTTTTTGTTTTTTGAGGTGTGGTTCATGTATTGTCATATGAGATCAACCTCAGCTGCAAGACAGTTGTAATCAAATTCAGTCAGGCCTTTGAGGTCCACTGTTGGACACCAGGCCTTCACTAATTAGGAATTTGCAAATCAACGTGCCTGGCATGCTTACTTATTGTAATACAGATTATAAATTTCATTTTTGATCAAAGTGCAGCCGTCTGTAAAATATGCTCCCTCCCTAGAACGTTTGCTTCTGGCAATTAGATTTCTACTTCTAATGTAATGGGAAAAACATAATATTTACAGATTAAATTAATACCTAATCAACGTGGTTACGAATAAGGCGATGTATTCCATCTAACGAGATATCTATGTATCCATTATTGGTTGCAACTTTCGTTTTAATGATACATAAAAACTTCGTTAGTGGTGTCCAAGTTTGGTGATGATTGGCACGGTTTGGGTACTTGTTTGATAGTAAGCGAGTACCGAAGAGAAGAGTAACACGCATCGCTCTGCACGCTCGTCTAATGAGGGATAGCACTGAGAGGCCTTCACTCTCGGGGCGTGGCTGGCGTTAATACCAGCGCGGGCTGACAATGCCGTGCGCCGAATGTAATACATAAGGACGACTACGTTAGAACGTCTTGTTATGTATTGAACGTTCTGGCTTACCACACCCTTCAGACTACAACATAGAAGCGCTTTACCTGTTATTAAGAAGAAATAGGCGTGGCGGTAGTACCTCTTGAGTCGAACCACAAAAGGTTATACCACAGTTAGTTTACAACTAATTATTGAATACTAGCTGTGCCCTACAGTTTCACTCGCTACTGCATAAGAAAAAAAAAACAAACAAACATACCGTGATGTTAAAATCGAATTAGTAGTTCCTGAGATTAGCGCGTGGAACACAAAAAACTCTTCAGCCTAAAATATTGGTATATGTAATGAGAAAGGAGGGATTTAATATATGTTTATTAATTTATTTCCGTATTGGTAAGAAGTTTGATTATTGATATTGAGAATTGATTATTGATTATTGATATTGATATTGAGAAGTTTGATTATTGGTAAGAAGTAAGATTTTATCGCCTACAGTTATTCGTTAACGTTGATACAAGTCCTTATAACATTCGATATAATAATAAATAACTAAACCAATGATACCAAATTTGTATGTGGCGCCACGGAATAGTACTTACATATATCAGTAACATATCCATAGTAATTTTGCAACTCCAAAAATCTTATTTTTATTAAATGGGATTAATGGGTTGTAACGGTTTGTGATAACATTTGCAAAATCTATGAAATCGGTATAAAAATATTGTTTATAAGTTACACAAACAAAGCCATCATACAATAATTTGAATAAATATTGAAATGATATTAAAATCATATCTAAGCCTCACAATAATGAATGCTAACTACATATTATGCAACGACATAGAAAACATAATATATTTAACGTTAGATAAATTATACATATATTTAAAAAATAAAATTAACCATTTTGAAATTATTTATTAAACATGGCAAATGAAAAAGTTCTATAACACCAAATTATTATAGTGTTTAAGTAGCTTTTGATTTTCATATTGGATCGGTTTATGTATTTATGATTTCTTATTTTGCTAATGTTGCAAACATATTTATACTCACGCCCTATTTTAATTTGTGTAAATATTTTAGGACCTTGACATTTTTGTTATAAATTGGACACCTCAAACCACACGTTACTTTTCCTAATAAACGATACTGACAAATCGGTCGACCATCGATTTATAGTAGTGCCGGAAATAAGCTCGATTATAAATTGACCCAATTTAAAACTGACTTTATTATGGAAAATACTTCCATTAAATTCCATTTTGTGAAATAACAAAATTGTGTTCCCATTTTAGGGATTTTAAATTGTGCAGTTGGTAAAGGGATATAATAAGTTGTTTGTCCTTTTCTAGCATTAAATCATCACTTTCTTAGAAACTAACGTATAGTTTCAATTATTTATCTCAAATTTATGAATTAGAGTTTGGTTCCCCTTGATCTCTCTGTGCGATATTTACGGCAATATGCAAATAGAGTAATCAGGAATGTCAGCGATATTAAAGTCATTTCTTTTTGTTTCAGCATGCGAATCGCGTTAGAGAATCAGCTCGTCTCATCCTCGAGTCAGCAGTACCAGAATCGAGAATCGAAGATGCAGTGGCCCTTGCAAAGGCTCTCCGGACCAGACCTCCAGTCAACATGCTCCCAGCGGCCAAAGCTGGAACCTTCTTCGCCAGAGACAACCTATCGAACTTCATCGATTGGTGCAGGAAGGCTTTAGGCATTCTCGAGTGTCTCCTGTTTGAAACCGATGACTTGTGCTTGAGAAAGAACGAGAAACATGTCGTGCTTTGCCTTCTAGAAGTTGCTAGGAAAGGAGCAGTTCTTGGAATGCCAGCACCGCTGCTAGTCCAGATGGAAAAGCAGATTGAAAGGGAATTGGCTGGCGAAGAGCTAAGGCCAGATGACTCGGCGCTCGGCCTAGTGCCTTCAGGACCACAGCCACAATTGGTGACAAACGACTTAAGGAGTCTGGATGAGAGAGTCAGAGATTTGGTTGAGAGATGCTCCTGCCCCACACAATTCCCGATGGTCAGGGTGTCTGAAGGAAAATACAGGATTGGAGACACCAGACTGCTTATCTTCGTCAGGGTAAGATAAGAGATATTATTTTGTAATTCAGCTTTTAGAAATAAAACTTTTGGAAATGTGATAGAGGTGTGATTCTTTTTAAGTCAAATTGGTAGACGAGAGTCTTCTTTTTTATATGATTGAAGTACTAAACGAGCATGCAGTCCACCTGATGGTACGTGGCCACCGCCGCCCATGGACATCTGTAATCAACCCCTGATAAGAGTTTTACCTGAGTTTAAACACAGATGCGTTGCTGCCCCTGAGTACTAAGTTGGAACCCCTCGAATATGTGTCTCCCTTACGTCACTTTTCACAACAAAAAACGGCAGCGCAACACACTGCTGTTATTAGGCATAAATAGGTGTGGCGGAGGTGCTCCTGAGTTGAACTATAAAAAGTTAACCACCTTTAGATGACCGTTCATCATATACATGATTGAGGATGATTCTTTCTCCTGGAATACATTATAATATGCTTAATGTGTATTAGTATAGCTGAAATATCATGTCAACTCCAGATATTTATAATCAAAACCACATTTATTTCCAAAATATCCAATACAAAAGAGTTCTTAAAATATAACTTTACCTTTGTTTAAAAAAAGATATGCAACTATTTATACTGATTACCATAACGTGATTCGCAGAGACAGACTGTATGATTAGATAATATAATCTTATCAAGTACTTCATAAACTAGATACATTTCAAGTAAATAATGTCAATCGGTCATACGTTGCATGTTTCCTGTTCACCTCCGAGCCTTAACTGCCTTTATGATTAAGCATCTAAGGACATTTGCACACGACGCAACTTCAAACAATACAATCAACACTGTTGTTGAATACCATATTTTTATTCAGATTAGATGGTTGATTAATATAAACTTCAGAATCAGAATCAGAAAACATTTCAACAAATTCATGATTAAGTTACTGCAAAATAATTCGTTTATCAAGAAACTCCATAACATGTTTGAAATATTGCATTGTCATTTTAAATTATGTCAGGAACTGGTTATATTAGACTTAGTTCTCGATTAAGATTTTAAATTTTCCAATCAAATTTAACTAATTGTTTCATTTTCTTTTTCAAACTTTTGCAATACTTTCTTATTATCATAATGTTTATTAAGCCTCATTTTTGGTATATTTAAGGTCCTCTGGGTTAATATTTTAGTTTTAGTTCCATTATTTAGGGTCAGATGAAAAATTTTGGAAATACTACAGGCTTTCTATGTGCCGTATAATCTTCTTTTGATTTCATGATTCTTAATTGACACAAAAATAATAGGAATTTCTTCAATCTGTTTCACTTTACAAGTTCTGATTTATTGTTAAAATACTTAGATGCAGGAATATTTGATATCATATCAGTATCTAGATTTAGTTTTGTAAGTCTAGTTTCTTGAAGAATCGTGGGAAAGTCCATCCACCTTGAAAGCTTATACAATACACATAACAAACGACCTCGTATCGCCTTCGTTTAGGTCCTAGGCCTTGCGACCCTTAATATGGAATGATTGACAGATCAAACCTCCATCTAACTTATAGAATAGAATATTGTATTTAATGCCTTATATAAAATTTTAAGTTTGGTTTATTTTGACTAGCTGTCGGTTGCGACTTCACTCGTTTCTTTCTGTGGCCAATCAAATCCAATGTATCTTGTGTCTGGGGATTTTTGTTTAAACTTAAATTTTTGTAAACATTTATGCTTTTTTTGGAATTTTATTTAAATTATAAACAATAAATTATGTATAAAATGAAATTCATATAGATAAAATAAATGGTAATAGAAATATAACCGGAAAAACAATTATTATTTCTGCCTAATAACAGCAGTGTTATGCGCTGTTGTGTTGTGGTTTGAAGGATGTGGTAAGGGAGACATACTTTTCCGAGGCATTCCATCTTAGTCCTCAGGGGTAGCAACGCATCTGTGAATCTTAGGTGAGACTTTGATCTTACCTAGGGTTGATTACGGGTGTCTATGGGCGGCAGTGGCCACTTACCATCAGGTGGGCTGCATGCTCGTTTGCTACTTCCATACTAAAAAAAAATTAATTTTACGGAATCTTCAGAAGATTC
>MOOZ01002795.1:160327-186438 GCA_002930495.1 Cecropterus lyciades
ACCGGAAAAAACAATTATTATTTCTGCCTAATAACAGCAGTCTTATGCGCTGTTGTGTTGTGGTCTGAAGGGTGTGGTAAGGGAGACATACTTTTCCGAGGCATTTCATCTTAGTCCTCAGGGGTAGCAACGCATCTGTGGCTAATCTTAGGTGAGACTTTGATCTTACCTAGGGTTGATTGCGGGTGTCCATGGGCGGCAGTGGCCACTTACCATCAGGTGGGCTGCATGCTCGTTTGCTCCTTCCATACTAAAAAAAAAAAAACATTTTACGGAATCTTCAGAAGATTCTTCTAAATATTAAATCTCATAGACCTAATTCTAAAAAAGATCTCAAGTCAATAGTCGTGTTTATTATCTGGGCAACTATAAAGGTCGCGCGAAACATTTTCTTCAATATCCATTGGCATTTGATTTGCCCAAACAAGGAATCGAACGGCATGTATGATTCATCGAAGAGACTTTAATGGAGTCTGGCGTCTCAGTTGATGATTGGATCCGTTTGAGGACGAAAATAGAATAGTTGTTTATAGGAAAGGTGTTTTCTAACAGCAAACCAATATATAGTGATAATGAATCATGTAATGGCGCCTGTATACCTACTAATAATAGCAATTAAAGAAGTACAGATTTCTTAGAAATGGTTAATGATTCAGTAACATAATTAAATTGCTAGTCCAGGAGCATTGAAAAAGCCGCTAATCGTGAGTACTCGTTACCTATTAAAATAGATGAATCCCGCGATAGGATTAATCTAAAATCAAACGTGATTAAACTTTAACAGAATAGGTTAGTTGAAGACGAAAATCATTGTTTTATTTATAATAGATTAGATGTATGGGTTAAAATAAGTTTTTATAGGTCTACAAGCTTAGTAAATTGGTATTAATCGAAATAAATTTTAACAAAGAAATTAATACCCATACCTATGTATTCGAAATATATTGTTTTCTATGTAAGGTAATGAATATGTACTTATAAACGCCTGATCTTAGATCATTGCAACTCATTAGCACCGTTACGAACCCTTAAATGACTGGGAAATCTGACTGGGAAATAGCCGATGTAGTTATACGATGTGTTACGAAAATATGTTACTTTCTTTTTAACTAAAATAAGTCTCTGACGTTAATATATAATAAGTCATGACCCGCGTGGTGGAGCGGTCACCGTACCGGTTTGACACGCGGAGGGTCCCGGGTTCGATCCCCGGCCAGGCAGATATCTAAATGATGAGTTTAGGTTTCTGTTCTGGGTCTGGGTGTTTGTGTGTTCGTCTTTTTGTGTTCATGGCACCCACGACACAAGAGAAAATCCTAATGTGTGGCTACGAGTGTAGAAAGCGTTTGTTTTATGTTTATAAAATATATCTCAAGGTAGTAGAACATTGTGGTTCGACTCCGGAAGCACCACCGTCACACCTCTCTATTTCTGCCTATGATCTATGTGGGACTATGAGTGTAGAAAGCGTGTTCTCTCTATTGTTATCAAAGCTTATCTTCCTTCAAACCCCCTCTGGGTTTGTTCCTATAGTTCCTAATACATCCCATCACACTGTTTCATGTCACATTTAACGTTCTAATCTCTTTTCAGATTCTTCGCTCCCACGTTATGGTACGTGTCGGTGGAGGCTGGGACACCCTCGCTCACTACTTGGACAAGCACGACCCTTGCCGCTGCCGCGCCCAGCACCGCACTTCTCTCTCAGCACGTTTGGCCAGACCCAAGCATGATTTAGCCGGCGCCACAGTCACTTACGAAAGACCTGACATTGGCCCCACATCCCTACCCTACAAAGAGCCCAAGAGCTTCGATCATTACAAAGAACCGAAGACGTATGAACCCATGTCTCTCCAGTACTCCTCAAAGATCTATAACGATGACTCCAGGGCGCTTCATTACACGTCAAATCATAAGTTGAACGAGCCAGCAAGTCTGCCATATTTAGGTGATTTGGACAGAGCAGCTTCTCCGAGCAGAAAACACTTGTCTCCAAGGACAAACAGCCCAGGACGGCACTCCTCATCACCGGACAGGAGAACCAAAATTGTATCATCAAACCACTTGGTTCCAACGCCTCATTCTGTGAGGAATAAGAGTCCGAGGCCTGTGTCTCCAGCACCAGCTGCCGAGAGTGCTTCAGATAATGGATCCGAAGTTTCCGACGAGGGTTATAGGAGTTTGGGCGTAGTGGCCGGTTCCACACAAGGATCGCCATCAACGAAAACCACGAACAGATATTCTCTACACAGTCAGAACTCCATAGAGGACGCTGATTACAGCGGTAAGTTCTATCTTTCAATATATTAATACATCTTTGAAATTTGGTTATGTATCATGTATAGGATTTCGTCTCAGTTACTGCACTTAGCTGTGCATGTTGGTATCCGCAGTGGAAATCTAAATAAGCAGAAAAGTAAAGATGATGTCAATTATCTGGATATAATCTCTTTAATAATTAATACGAGTGATGTAGTACTGATGGTAATTGGCATCTGCCGCCTATTACTGCTGCGATGAACCTCATATAAGACAATAATACTATCTGAGGTCGCCCACAGATGCATTGGAACATCGGAGGCGTTTCCACCGAAATTCAAGAACTGCTTTACACTAGGAATAGTTATATCGGTGTTGCCTGTCCAAACCTTACTCCTACTACTTTACATAATATAAAATGTTAAGTGTGATACATGCTGATATTAGGGGTAAGGTTTATTATGGATTTGATTGAAGTTTATATGATTACTTCTCAAGGATAGCAACGCATATGTGATCAACTCAGTTTGAACTCCTTTTAAAGTTACAGTGACCAACTGTCATCAGGACTGCATTCCTGTGACCATTATGACTATAAAAAATCGATCTCATGTCAACAAGTAATCGCTCAAAAATCTCGTTTATCACCATATTAACTTACTCGTTACAACCATCATTTTAACCAAATCAGATCAACTAACCTTAGGCATTGCTAGGTGATAAAAGGTCATCGCTGATTATATCCGCATTCAATGACACTTCATCATCATCACAGCATTTATCAACAACAATAATACCTACAAAATTAAAAGTTAAATAAAATTAATTATTTAAATTAATTATTATATGGGCTACCGCTGGATTCAAATGGCGCAGGACCGGTCGGAGTGGCGCAGATTAGGGGAGGCCTATGTCCAGCAGTGAACTTTCAAGGGCTGATGGATGGATGGATGGAATTATTATATTGACTCGTATAAACAGACTAGGATCATGTAGGTAGGCATTATTCCTTAGATATTTATTTTAATTACTGGTGCATATACAATTATATGAGCTAATTCACTTTAACTTAGGTTTAAAACTAGGTAGAAAATAGTAGGTAGGAAACAAGCATAAAGTTTACCTGATGGTACGTGGCCACTGCGCTCATGGATATTTGCAATCAACCCTTAATAAGATTAGATTATTACCCGAGCTTGGCTACCCGGCGGATTAAGTTGGAATGTCTCGGATAAGTGTTTTCTCTTATCACACTCTTCAAGACAAAACTTAGCAGCGGATAACACTGCAGTTATTAAGAAGAACAGGCAGCGGCAGTGCCTCCGAAGTCACACCACTTAGTTCTACCACCTTGTTACCTTCACATCCAAGTGTTAATAGTGACACAATATTATAACCTGCATATACATATCGCACAGCGAGGATAAAGGAGATTTAATGCGAAATTTGCAATTTTTGGAAGTAATAAAATTTAAGTATTTTCACATTTTTTGGAGTTTTTGAAAGCGAACAGTTGTTATTATATTAAATGGATTAAAAGGAAGTAACATGTACATAGTGCATTTCTAGCAAGTAATCGTCACTTTTTAATTCGCTAGATTATTGTAACTTCAAATATATAAATAAATTTGTCAAAATTTTTGAACTCGGATTCTTTAGTTCCCAATGTGCGATATATTATGTAAATTTATAATGCGACTGAATATCATCGGAAATAGAAAGTAGTGTAAATAATGAGATAGATTGGTTATTTAAATAAACACTTTGATGTAAAGAAATCACCGCCACTTGCTATCAATTTATGTCTACCGCTATTTATTACGTTGGTAGATAAAGTGTGTGATTTGAAGGTCTGTGTGTAGTTCAACTGGTTCAACGGTCCACTAAAGACCCAGGTTCGGTTTGGTCTAAAGCAAAAAAAAACACTACCTAAATACGCAAAGAATATAATAATTTAGAAAGGTGGCAATTAGTGCAAATCATCTTAATCTTCAAGAGAGTCAGTTGCGAATGTCACCCCTGAGGGCCCACCTCAGGGGTGACATTCGTAACTGACTTCAGGTAGAACTTCCATTTTATGATTTTTGGATACAGATGTAGATACATGGGCGGCAGTGACACTTTGACACTTGTCATCAACTGGACTGTACGCTCCTTTGCTACTTTAATCTATCTATACTAATTTATCTACACCAATCTATCCACACTAATCTATACTAATATTTAAAAATGAAATGGTGTGCGTCTGTGTGTTACTAAATCACTCAAGAACAACTGGACCGATTTACATGAATTTTGGCATGGGTGTAGCTTATTTACCCGGTCAGTCTATAAGCTACTTTTGATTTCGATATTTTTCGCTATTGAAAGATGGCGACTATTTTAGTAACGTCACTACATCCTTTGGTTTCAGAGTTTCATATTTCCATTTTAAAACGAAACTTTTGTCATGTACGAGGATATATTTAATTTTCTGTACGGTAACTTCTTATCACTTTTCATGTACCTCCCTCTAACGGTTAGCGAGTACACTTTAAGCAGTTAATTTTATAAAAAAAGGTAATATACACAATACTTATTACGCGCCTCGGGTCAGAGAATAAAGATAATAAATTAATTGCACTTTATTTTGAAGCTACGAACTTTAATTTCTACATTTAATATCCGATTTAATAGAAGATAGCAACCCTACTCACAATATAAACACCTTTATACATAACGCTAGTATATAAAAACCAAACATATTTGTATGTGTACGTTCCGCTCCTGTTTCCGTTCACTGGTTCAGTAAATTGGTGATTACGAGTGCAGTATGAGCAGCGAGTGGCTATTTCGCCAAACGTTTTGCCATGTGGAAAGCCATTTGAATATGTGCGTTAAAATAGCGCGTGCAATATGCTTGGCAAATGTTTGGTTTGAGTGGTCCAAGTGTCTAGAGTAAGCGGGAATATATTCTATTATAGATGAAATTGATTTTAGATATTAGGTAAATGGTATCGCAATTGATAGATACTTTACATTCAAAAATCTTTTAAGGTCATGTTTTTTTTATAATTTTGATATTTAACTTATTTATACACTAGCTAAGTAGGTAAGTTATTTCATTATAGAAATTGGCAGGTGCTTAAATCATAAATATTTACGTACCTACATATTAAAAAAAATTCAATAAATTTCTAAATTCTTCCTTTGTTGATGAATTATGATGATGTCTTATTTTTTATCAAAATGTTCCAAAAAGTATAGTTACAGAAATATTTTGAATTTTACTAAGTACCTACCTGTTCGCAAGGTGTATCATATAATATGCACGATTGCAAATAAAGCTTTGCAAGAAATAACACATCACACGAATATTAGATAAAAAGGTAGAAAAACGTCGTTTTTTTTTCTTGTTTATAAAAAAAAACAAAACTCAAAAGTGACTTTTAGTGAAAAATATTTTCGCTACCTCGTATCACATGGCGCGCGTTTTCGCAATGCGGTGGCATCGTGCGAGTCCTAGCTCTGTCCCGTTAAATTGACATATTTTGAGCAAACCGCACACGGAGACCAATTTGTATGAATATTTTTGCGTAACAAATATGTGGCCATCTTTTGTCGTGGGAAGGACATGTTAATATGAAACTGTTGTTTAACATTGGTTGTGTGAACTCACTTGAATATCATGTGTACATTTATCTATTACTACTGCCCCGTGGATTTACCTTGTATTTTTAATAAATTTTGATAGAGTAGATGTATTTAAATTAAATAAAAACTAAATGTTACCTCTATATGGACATATACATTTAATTATTTCAATTTGATGCAATTTCAAACACACACACGAAAGACAAAAATTCTAAAAACAAACACAAATTTCTAGAACACTATATCACTCTTACGTATTATTCTTACCTTACCTAAAATAAATTACAAGTTAAACAAAAATAATATATAAATTGTATGAATAATGAATAATCTATCTTTGTATGCGCATTATAGATTAGTGATGTGTGAATAGCAGGAGAAATTTTAAAAATATTTTTCGGTGAATTTTACGCAAAATAAAAAGCGCATTGTTTTTCCGAACATTTTAATTTTGCGAGTAGATACATTTTTGTATGTTACACATCGTCAACAACCCATTATTGTCCTCTTTTTGGGCATGAGTCTCAGTATCAGTAGTTTCAGTATGAGAGAGATTTTAGGTCATAGTTCATCTCGCTGGCGAGTTTTTGGCGATTTTTGGCGAGAATTGCGAATTTGTAGACTCTAAAAAAAGACTTCAAAGGTGTGAGAACTTTTTTAGAGAAGTCAGGTGTGTAGGCTTGCTTAGGCGCTTCTCTTTTACTGCAAAGCAGTGATAATTAATTTTTGTGAATATTATTTTTACTATCATAAGAATCTAAGCAACGTTGAGAACACGAGTGAAGGCACAGTTTTTCTCGCAGTGAAAGTAATCATTCATTTCTAACACGCTATTAACGTAGAAGTATATACACATTTGACATATGTTTGAAAAATAATTATACGCTATTAATGTAGTATTTTAATTATTTTTGGACACATATTTTGAATTGCATGAATACTACTTTACATATGTTTCATATTTTTATGTATAATACATGTATTATATGTATATGTATTTTTATACTATACGAGTATTAAACGAGAATGCGGACTGCATTCTCGTTTAATACCTTGCCTTGCCTTACCTGAAGATAATTGGCTACAGTTGCTCATGGACATCCGTAATCATCCCTAGATAAAATTATAATCCTATCACAGGCCTCCTTAGGCCACAGATGCATCGCTACCCCTAAGGACTAAGATGGGACGCCACGAAGTATCCTTTACAACACCTTTTAAAAGAACACATTAGCGTTTAACACTGCTGTTATTAGGCAAAAATTGGTGTACCGGAGGTGCCTCCTAACCACAAAAAGGGTTTTACCGCCTTCGACCTGATTACTTACTAGATGTGTCCAATCGACATACTACACGATCTAATGAGCAAATTCTAGAACAATCGCTTCCATTTAATAAACATTCATTACATAAGGAGAAATCATGCGCCAACAGCGATTCCCACGAGCAAAGTCGAGTGAAATTGTTATTACATAGCGTTTGTACTTGTACTACTTATTGTTTGGTATTCAAAGTAGTAGAATACGTGATTCTATTCTAGAGGTACCACTGTCACACCTATTTTGCCGAATAGCAAGTGCGCTGTGTTCTGGTTTGAAGTGTGTGGTAAGGGAGAGATACTTATCCTTGTTATTAGTATTTGACGACCCTCTCGGTGGGGCGGTCACCATACCGGTCTGACACGCGTTGGTCCCGGGTTCGATCCCCGGCCAGACAAATATCTGAATGATGAGTTCATATTTCTGTTCTGGGTCTGAGTGTCTGTGTATTCGTCATTGTGTGTCCATGGCTCCCACGGCACAGGAGAAAATTCTAGTGTGGGGCTATGAGTGTAGAAAGCGTTTATTTATTTGACGGAAATATGGTGGTGCTTCCGGAGCCAAACCACAAAGTGTTCTACCACCTTCAATGATATATAAAATACACCTAACACCGAATTCGTCTAATGATGAATCAAGTCCAAAGGATGTAGAGAAATTGATATAATCATATTGTTCGTATGTGCTGCGTATGTTGAATGGCATATTCAAATAATCTAGCCGTCAATGGATGCTTTGTATGAATTGCTAATGCATTGAACTTGCGTTATGGATGTGTTAATAAGTCGACAATTTATTAAATGGTCATATTGTTAGAGAAAATGTATGTAAAATAGCAGTGTAGAGATTTTTTTTTATTAGACTGAAGTAGCAAACGTGCATGCAGTCAACCTAAGGGTAAGTGGATAGGTACTACCGCCCATAGACATCTGTAAGCAACTGCGTATAAATAAGAGGTTCTATCTAATGTCGATCACAGATGTGTTACTGTCGAGGGCTAAGATGGTCGCCTCATATAAGTGAGCCGACAACTACACCCTTCCACCGAAACGCACGAACTGCTTCACGCCAGAAATAGATATACAAAAGATTTTGTTTATACAAAAGGGATTTCCCAGATTTCAATTAAGGTCTAAGCCATTTTTATTTGGTGAACAGCTGGGCACCTGTTTTATAGTGACTGATAATTTAGTATAGGATCCATCTGTTAGACGAGCCATTATTTTAGTCTTCCAAAAAGCATCAAAAAGCCTTTTGCGTATCGAAACTGGACCGAAGACGTACGAGAGCCATACGAGTCCCGCGCCATATTTGGACCACATTGTGCCCCAAGAATGTTGACTCACGGCTGTTTTGAAACACTCTCACGTGTTATGCGCCAAATGATGAATATTCAAGCTGCTGCAGCAAGCGATTTTCACCTATATTCTCATAGCCATAAAGGCGATGTTTCTGTAAAAGTCAGTGGTAGTAAAGTGCTCCAAATGGGGGTAGGCGACCATTGTTGTGTTCAAGGATCGTAGTTCGCTTTCGACGGCTTAATCCTTTCACTTGCGAACGATTTTTAGGAGCTAATGGCGATAGATTTGGCTGCAGGCTCTTAAAACCCAATGGATGGTATTGTCGCTCCGAATATGTTATGCTGTTGGAGTAAAACGGCTTTTAGGGTATTCTTCGTACCATAGGCGTAACTATAGCTTTATTAAGTACCGAGGGGCGAGGGATGAGGGAGGGAGGAGGTTGTGTAGATCGGCAAAAAAAGGTCAGTCTCTAAAATCGTTACCCTGTACAAAAGAACTAACTTTTGAAGGTGGTATAATTCTTTGTGGTTCGACTCCGCACCACCGCTGTGCTATGCGCTGTTGTGTTCTGCTCTGAAGGGTCCACACCCTTCAGGGAGACATACTTTGCGAGGCATTTCATCTTAGTCCTCAGGGGTTCTTAAATGCGTTGCCATCTGTGGCTAATCTAAGGTGAGACTTTGATCTCACCTAGTGTGTGTAAGTGTGTGGTAAGGGAGATATACTTATCCAAGCGTTTAACTTAGTCCTCAGGTAAGACTCTGATCTTATTTGGGGTTGATATCCATGGCGGCAGTAGCAACTTACCATCAGATGGGCTGTAGGCTCGATTGCTACTTCCATACTATAAAAAAGGGACGGGATGTGAAATAAATGGACTCCTATTTAAAAAAAAAACTTAAATGTATGGCCAATTCACACACGGCAAAAGTGAGAAGCTACGAAGTAAAATCGTTAGCGTGATTCAGAAAAGGGTAGAACAAAAGCAAAATCTACTTGTAGCGCCAAAAACTGATTAGTAAAGCATTTTCGTTTCAACGAGTTTCAATGCGATTCGTTGATACTCTCGACTGTTAAGCTGGACGCCTTACCCAATTCGCTCCCTTAAAATTTCTATTTTCGGTAAAATTGTAAAAAATCTTCTTTATGGGAGACGCGTCTAGTCAAATTAAATTGATAAGCCGATATCATTTTTTTACTATTAAAAACACCGAACGGTTTTGGTTAAAATTGATCCTTAAAACTATCTGTTTTAATCCGTGCAAACGACCGCTTTCCGGTTTAAGGGGTGCAGGATAAAATGCAATTACCGGCTCAAAGGGGTTTTAATTAAGTCTGGGTCGGCGCTGTTGTACACGGTTGACACACACAAACATATGTACGTTGATATGTAGTGGTTACCCTTAAATTAATTGGATATTCGTGTCTGGCTTTTGAAAGAAAAAAATGTTTTTTTTTTTTGTACAGTGATTAAATTAGGCGGTCTAGTATACTGGCCTAGAAGTTAAGTCTGTAAGTATAATAAAAATGAAAGTGCTGTCTGTACATTACATATATATTCAATGAAATTAGTTTGGAGTACTGAAAATATGTAATAATGAGTGTTTATATATTTTTTAACTTTTGTCTTGTATGAAATCGTATCAAATCAAACTACTAAATTTAATTTAAAGGGTTATAAATATATATAGTCTTTTTTTCATTAAAATCCAATTACCTACCCGATCAAAACTTATTACAATTTAAATTCATTGTCAGCTCACTGTCGTATGAGCTGACCATCTTATTCCCGGGGAGTAGCAACACATCTGTGATTGACTTTAGACATAACCCCTGTTGTACATAAAGTTGCTTACAAATGTCCATGAACGGCAATGGCCACTTACCATCAGGTGGACTGCATGCTTATTTGCTATTTCTATCTTATAAAAAAGAACAAACTAACAACAAGAAAAACTTCTTATTAATAACTTCATACTATGTTATCATTTTGATGAGGCAACTGACACAGTTACAATTTCGAAATCAATCCGGCCTTCTTTAGCCCTAAAAGCTCAAATCTTAAGGCCTAAGGTCACAATGCACACGACACTAGACACCGATCTACGGAAAAGGAAGACAGTGTAACTGGACTGGACATTTATGGCACGACACTGACACTCGTCCAGGAAATAATGTCGCATAATTTACTCGTTAGCTCAGTATGGTCATTCTCTTTATGCAATGTATTATTAGATTGAATAATAAATTGGATAATGATTTGTGATCAAAAGGGATATTTATGTTTTGTTTATAACAATATGCTAATGGTTAATAGGTATTAAGGTTTGAACACTTTGTGGTTAGACTCTGGAAGCACCACCGCCACCCTTTTTGCCCAAAACAATTGTGTTAAGCGCTGATGTATTCTGATGATAGATTGAAGATAAAAAGAGAGGTCTATTTATCCGATGCGTTCCAACTTAGTCATCAGAAGAATACAATCTGGGATTGATCAAGAGCTATTGTTCAGATCAAGAGCTCATGAGTTACACTGGTCACTTACTATATAGACTAATTGCTCATTTGTTACTTGTACATTAAAAACGATTATTTATCATGTATCAATCAATCGTCGTAAATCAATCAGTTTTGATTATCACCCCTTATCATTGGCAGTGGACTTTTCTGGGATACCCAGTGTAACGATTCTTATAAATGCTCACTTGTCATTTAGTTGTATACCAGTCAAAAGTCATAGGTTCTTATCGTCCTGTGTGACAATCAAATTTACTGGGTTTTCACATTAATAATTACAAACATAAACAAACAAAACTATGTATCTCCGAAGTTTGAGGTATTCCCGGTGGGCTACGACATAGACCTCAAAGCCGGCGATGCGTTGGCGACTTCTCTGGTGTTCTAAATGTCCAAGCAACAGTAACTACTTTCCGTCAGGTAGCACGTAATCATTCAATTATCAACCTTATTGTCAGTTTTACTTATTTAAACATACCAAAATCACTGTGGCATGCGGTATACTAGGTCACAAATTCGTCGTTCTTGCATTGTCGTAGATGGCAACTAAGTAGTTAAATCCAGGAAATAAGCAAGCGTCCTCCTGAGATATAGTCCTAGATATCAACATGTACAATTTTAAACTAGGGCAAAACCTCTGTATTTTTAGTATATTAGTCTTTTCATTATGTTCTTATAAACAGGTAAAAAGTTCCATCTAGTGCCTGATTAGATAAAAACAATTTCTGTCATGTTATCTTGATATCTACTTACACGTGCAGTGTTGTGTCGGTTTTGGAGAGCGCTACTCTCGTCCTTTGTGTGTCGTAGGGAGGCGACTATGGGACAAATTCTGGGAGATGGAAAGCAGATTCTTTCTATGTATTGATTCTTTCTTTCTATGTATGAAAGGAGAAAGCAGATTCTTTCTTTGTATGAATGAAAGGAGAATCTTTTTTATGTAACATCAACACCCACTGCGGTCAACATCACGAATGCCAGGCGCGGGACTATTGACAAATTACCCATTAGAGTAGTCCTGTGACCAGCAATGAACCTTTAGTTCTGATAAATGATACCTACTTAGATAAGACATATTTATCATATCGCAACCGTTTTATCGTATCCGCAATAACAAATACTGTCAACCGAAAGATTGGATGTTTGAATTTCCTCAATCTACATGACTGACAGGCTTCAATCTCATTCGCATCTCATTTCCATATCAATTTAATATATGACATACTATGATACTAAAATATTCCACAAAGCGTAGTCAAGTATTTTATGATATACATCCAGCGATTATCAAATTATAGTTATGGCTAACAATTTTCTACATAGTTCCTAGGTTTTTATGTCTTTATAGTTAGTCTTTATAACTACCAAAGTCTACTCCATCAGGTGCCAAGGCGTCACCAGTTGATAACCTAAGGGAAGGGTAATTGATGTAAATATGGAGCATTGGTTTATGTATTTTAATGGGGCTTCTGATCCTTTTGGCGACGCCAAACGGAAGAAATTCATTTTATAAGACGATTGTTCTATTTCTCCTGGAAGGGGGGAGGGGGGTCCATGCCATTAATAAGAATATTTTGAAATAATATTAATAGAATTTATTGTCTCTTTCCAGAGCGTCTCGACCAAGATGATGGCTGCCACATTGACAAGAACGACAAAGTGGATGACTACGTCAGTCTTAACACTGGTCTTCGTAAGACTGACTTTTCTGACACCTTCTACGGTGGAAGAAAGATCAGCTCGGAGGAAAAATCCAACAGAGCTAGCCCAGAATGCGTGGTTGTCACTGAAAGTAATGATTCCCCTAGCAGAAGCCTTCGACCGACACGAGAATCGTCAGAATCACCAACGAAGACGATTAGGAGTCGACAGGCCAGCAGGATCCCTCACTCTCCAGTTAGGAATAGGACTCCCAGCCGCGGAAATACTCCCAGTCCGAAGCATACTCCAATGCAAACGTCTCCCAAACTGGCACCAAAGTTGCCACCCACAGCGCGCAATACTTGGGGAGGCAGAACTGCACCCAACCAAGCCAAGACGAAATCCAGGCCAACGATTGGAGCTGATACTTTCGACAACCCCAACAAATCGCCAAAAACAAAGCCTAAGAACGCGCAATCAGATGCCTTCAAACGCAACTCACCTCTCAGAGCCAGTAGTGCGACTCTACGGTCACCATCTCATCAAAAGCAATTGAGTCCTCTGCTCGAGCAAATTCTTCGATCTGCGGAGACCGCGAAAGATGATGCTGCAGTTTTAGAGAAGATGAAGGAGATCATTCGCACGTACTCAAAAGGCGAAGACTCCTTATCGAGAACCAGCTCGAAAGACTCAGATTATGCTGATTTCACATCAGCCTGGGTGATGTCTGATGGAAAGCTCGAGAGGTCTACGAGTACACGGCAGTTGGCACAACCAAGGAAGGATCCTAGGACCGGGGCGTCTAGGATACCAGCGCCGGTTGCTCTCGGCTGCAGGCGGTCGACGTCAACCTCTCAGTTCCAATGACGAGGGATGTCGGTAGCAAGAGCACACAAAGACTGATTACGCTACAGTGTCGGCACAAACGTTAAGTGCTTAGTGATTGGTTCCTAGTTGGATATTGTCGGTAAATGGAATTGTGCAGATTGGAACTGTAATCCAAAATGCAACTACAGACTGTAAATGTTTTGTAAGGGTAGAATCATATCTTTGGAATTAGCCCCTGTAGACGTAGCAAACATTTGATATAACGTTTTGATCAATTCAAAGCGTGTATGCATGATATCAAAAAATATACCTTTTCTATATGCGAGTAATGTTTCAAATTCGAATTTCAACGTAGATTTAGCTGTGTTAGTTTAGAACCTTTATATTATTTTAGATTAAATTAATAGTAGATATTAATACTAACACCAAATTGATAAATGTTGCTTATAAGGCGTGTGATTTCGAAAAGTTAAGTTTTCTGCACAGAAAAATATGAAAAGTTGGCAAAGATTATATAGATGGTGCTAAAATAGTTTTTGTTATAGAACTAAGTTATTTAAGTTTAAATTTAACGATCTATACGATTCGACAAGATATATCTAATAGATTATTAGTTCTATTTTATAATTTTGGAAAGCTTGGCCTATATTTTATTATTAGGTTTCTACAGGTATATCTTGACCAATACAATTGATAGATGTACTTGCTCGAAATAAAATTTGGTTCATACCACATTATATCACATTTATTTTTGAATAAATTTCGATATAATTTTCAATCGAATGATAAAAAGTTTGAACGAGTAGAGAATTTTGACATTTCTTTTTTATATTTAGACATAATTTTTAGTTTCAAATTGTATTATGAGTTTAAGTTAATGTTAAGTATGTTTAATTTGACTAATTTTTTAGTTAAGTTTCTAACACTTACCCGGCAAAATTGACTAATCGGAGGAAAGTAGGCGTTATCTTGCATTTAATTAAGTGATCATTCCATATTTTGGCGCCGGGATTTTGGCAATTTTTTTCAGTAATCTCATTTATTTCTGAAAGTAGGTTGTGATGGGTAAGAGCTTAGCAGGAAAAATAAGCACATAACATTGACTTAGGAAGTAATGGAGTCGAACCTGTGTTAATAAATACGAATTGTAAGGGTTACCTACAACAAGGAATAAAACAATTTATCAACTGTTCGAACAGTAAAAAATTTAGTTATTTTTTAATTAGACGTATAATGTATCGTAATTAGATTAATAATAACTCCATTATTAAACTGTATGTTTTATTAAATCAGTATTTACAATGTGAATATTAATGAAATAATCAAGTTTCCAAAAAAAAAATCAAGCTTTGGATATAGTGAATTATGTACTAAAACTCGACATACATTATTAACTACGTCAATGGTACATATAAAGCTAAAAAAGAAAAAAATCGGATTTAGACATGTGGTACATTCATTCATACCTCAGTAGTATACCAAAATGTAAAGAAAAAAATATTTTTTCACAAATATTTTGATTAGGATTGATTAATCAATAGTCACCGTCCAATGTAGTGATTTCGTTTCATTCATTGTCATATATAATTTAATGTAAGTTAAATTAATGATTGGAACGATCCTTGGGCATTTTTCCTGTCACGTTGGTTTGCGTCCGCATGCGTCCTGACGTTTCATAGACACGTTTCCTGTCATGTCCGCACTCAGGCAGGCCACGAAGATATTGCAGCGGATAAATTGACGCGTGCGTGTGGCGTATGAGTGAAGCTTCTCGCGTGACAAGAAAAAGGCACTTAATATGAGTGACTTTCGTACGGCAGACCGTATGAAGTCCTTTAAGTATCTGCTCTTCGATATGAAGAGGCATTGGATGTTTTTCAAGCTTCCCTTAAATATTTGCTACCATATTTCTACGCTTCGCACATATTATGTAACAACTATCTATATGTTTGTAAAATATGAAAAAATCTGCATATTCAGCTCTGCCCGGAGACTAGATTTACTTTCGAGCCTCGTTTTTAGAATAAGGAATTCGGCGTCGTAAAAATCGTGAAATGTAGCAAATTTTAATAAAATCGCAATTTTTAAGCTAAGCACTGGCCTATAAATAGATTTCAATGAGTTATATAAGCCAGTAAGCCACTCAAAACGCCGTGCCTAACTCTAGAAACGAGAATCTAAGTGTCACTTGTATGTCAAACGTGAAATCACTTTCATTTTTCACTTTCACACTTTTCCTTTTTACTTTCGAAGTGTTCATATGAAAAATGTATTTACGTTTGGTAAATAAGTGACAAATGTTAAATTCTGCAAGCATTCTTAGTAAAAAAATATTAATTTATTTCAATGATTAAAATTTTGATTCGTGAATTAATTTAATTAAATAATTTTTATACTTCAATTGTATAATTTAAGTTTTGGTATTAAAATTGATTTACTTACAAGTAAGTATACTATAGGAATTTGTATTTTATTTTTAATTTTTAATAATAAACTGAGAATGCTTGTTTTGAATATCTTCCTATAAAAATAAAGCGCAGAAATTTTACTACAACAATTATACATGGCATAAATGAAGCATACTTATACATTTATGGCGTGTATAATTCAGTTGTAGTATAATAGCTAATCTAGAGGCTAAGACCATAGTTAAGTTACTGTTTCTCCAACACATCGTTACCAGTGACTATGCCATAGAAAATGTTATATTTCACTGAATAAACCATTTTACGTAATGGATAAATGATTTTTATTTATATACCTACCCTTCGTTTTTAATATTTTTAGTAGTAATTATACCTGCATAAGATTAAGAAATATGATACATGCAATAAAAAACAAGATATTTTAATACAATACACAAATAAATGGATAAAAATTATTAAAAATGAAAGTCACTCCAAGTAGGTACCTACCCTCGTGGGTCAGCGGCTGGTGACGCCATTAGGTGTACTACCTACAACTAAGAGGTTAAGCCTAAGACCTAGGTACGAGGCCTAAAATTGTCTACTTTAATAATGAGACCAAGTCAGTCAGCATCCAGGTTGAACTATATAGTTCTACCACTTTTCTTTCTGTTTGAAATTGTTTCGTATTTGTTCATAGTTTACGTAAAGTTTCGTGTTTTGCGGCTATTTTTTTATTTACCGAGCCTAATCGTAGTTAGTTTATGCCGTAAACTGAAACCTTTTTCTTCTTTGTTCAGTCTTTTATATAAAAATATATTAAAGGCAATAAACAGATTTACATAATCTGTCAAAAACAAAAGTCCGCTCTGTCAAAAAATAAAAAGCAAATCAAAAGCTTCAAGTCAAAGGTAATTCTACAAAATCACCAGATTAATACTAAAACAGTAATGATTGGTTAGAACAGGATCTTCAGCCATTGGAGATGACTCCTCGGATGCTCATTGGTTCCTTCTGGGAGACGACAGTCTTCCTGCTCATCATATTCGCTGCTTATCTGTCCATACGAGGTCTACTGAGAGCTACAGGGTTCCCGAGGGTTTGCTAGGTATTTCTTTTATATTTACAATAGAGTGATAGTCCTAGTATGGGTCAAGCATGCTGATGTTTTAAAGCATGTGTATTATAAATTAATATCTCGTTGAACGAAACATCGTAAGAAAACATACATGTCACAAAAGTTCTCCATGTTTTTAGAGGGTAAAAATTGACCCTGTTACTAAGACCGCTGTCCGTCAGTCCTTCTCTCATCAAGTTGATAGGTAGCCAGTTGAAATTTGCACTGATGATGTATTTCTGTTGCCGCTATACAACAAATACTAAAAACAGAATAAAATAAATATTTAAGGGGGGCTTCCATACAATAAACGTGTATTTTTTTTGTTGATAATGGTACGGAACACGGTGTGCGTGTTAGAGCTTGGGTGGTTTTTTTCAGTAGTGTAAATGTACTTTACCGGCTGACTACCAACATATAAAGCAACCATCTTAGTTCTCGACAGTAAAGCATCTGTTATCGGCTGCGGTCAGAACCCTGCTTCTATATAAAGTTACAGATGTCTATGGGCAGTGGGAATTTCATAAAAATATATAAGTACACGAAGAATAAATAACGTCTTCCTTTTGGGATGTCGGTCAAAAACACTGCTTAGAAACAAACTTTAAAGTGTATATATTTATGTGGTTAACTAGAACGTAAGTCCGTATCTGAGCTTCTTATAGAGTTAATGATGATTTTTGTTGCATATTTAATATGTAAAAAGGCAATTTAATATAAAGTTGTAGAACCTATCTACACTATTATTTCATTTCAGATTATTATTATTATTATTAATTTTATAGAGACAATATAATTACTGAAGATGGAATTCGACGCAATACTCTTAGTACTTCTTATGTACTTATTATTAGTGGGACTATGTTAGTATAAATGTCACCTACTATTTAAATTTTCAAATATAAACTATGTATTTTGAAACAATGTTCATATATTTTTATTGAATATAGTGCCATCTATGGAGAATTTAATGAACTACTTTATTTCAGTGGTGATTGTCAACGAAGCATTCTGCAAGTCAGTTTGTTTGAAAAATGCTCGGCGATTACATAACCAAGAGCCTCCAGATATTGAATTAAATGAAAGGAATCCAAAAATAATTACTAAACCACCTAAAAGAAACGGCACTGGCGACGCGACACGTTCAAGTTATGTCAATGATACGTATACACTTTAGCGGGTGCCGATAGATGGCGGTATTACAAATCTCTTGTCGAAAATGTTAATTCATAAAAAGGGGAAATAAAAAATCCATACCCTTATAAATATTTACTTATAAAATTATGTACCTTACATCTACATTAATGTACAATAGTTAAAGCATTTAATAAATACAGTTCCCATGCATAGAACTTATTTTTTGTCGTCCACAGTAATCTAATTACAAACTAAACACTTCAACCGTATCTTATTACTATTTAAAAATATCACAATTTTACTCTTCAGGGAAAATTTTGTTCATGGGGACCTTGTCGAATATCTTGTTGGTGACGTCCTGGAACACAGAGCTCAAGCTTTTCTCGTAAGATTCTTTCAATTCGTTGAAAACAAGGTCAGAGTTTTCGTTGAGGAACCTGAAATTGAAATAATATTTTTATTGTTTTGTGATTATAATACTGCGTATAGATCATCCTAACTTGCCGATATTATCGTAAAAACTAATAGATTCATTCGATTAACAATGGACACAAAAACAATATTTGCAAGATAAGTTTTATTTAATAATGCAAGATAACTTTTGTTAAAATTTGAAGTTTCTGGTTTAAAACTTGTGGTACGAAGCAATCTAACGTAGACGTTAGGGGTAGCAAACCATTTGTGGTCGATCTTAAGTATGTTTTCAATCGCATATGTTTTTTTTAACGGCTCTGCCACGAAACATTGGTTTGGCGCTGCAAATGTCCATTAGCGAATATTGACATATTTTTTACAATTTGAAGCAACATTTCGTTGCCTTATTGGACATATTTTTTTTAACGCTCAACGTTGACGCTCACAGCGTAAAGCGATTGACTCTATAAGCGTATGTTTCTTGGCCCTCAGTTTCCAATATGGCAGTGACCATATAACACCAAGTGTCCTTTTGGGAATAAGAAAAATTCTCACAAGTTCATTTGATCTCCGAGCCTCTTGTCACCATTGAATAAGTTTGAGAAGTGAAGTAAAACTCTCTGTGGAATGAACTTCACTTTGTAATCTTTGATATGCATGAATGTTTGTCCATCACGTTGAATTGGTTCTCCGATTAAATCGTGTTTGACCACAAGGTTTACTGGAAATAATAAAAAAAGTAATTAACGAAGTAAATATTAACAGGAAATTGATAATATGATGAAATATTTTTTAACAATATAATAAAAGAATATATATTATGGCCATATAGAAGTAATGACATAACTAACAAGGCTTAAACAGCTAAGGAAAATCTATTTCGATTAATTAAAAGTTATTCATCCCTTTGTAAGTAAGAATGCAACTGACTAATTAAAATATAAAAAGAAAGATTTTTGAATGCAGATTGTAGAAAGATCTTTAACGTCTATCAATTACTTTTTGTTTTAAATATATTATATTATAGAAAATATTTTTTGACTTCAATAATCTAATCAAATCGTGTTAAAAAGCAACAAAAAATATTGTAATCTACTAAAGTTATTCTCTACTAGACAACAGATGACGCTTTCACAACTTTTAACATATGACACTAGATGGCGGTATTTATAAGTGTCGCTACTGTACAATAGATGTCGCTCGTATACATACGCATAGTAATATTCGCTACGCCTTTTCCTTGGATTGGCAGAACAAGGATTCTCCCCTTCATTACGTAGTCTGCTACAAATTCCATCTTAGGTGTGAGAGAGTCTGTACGAAGGCGGTGGTGTTTGAGATCAGCCCTAGAAATTAAAAAATTGATGGAAAAAGAGAAAGGAAATTATTCTTAATACAGTCGAAGCCCCCTTGTACACAGTGCTCGCATTCGTGTTTTTAGTATTCGCGGGTAAAAATGTTGTGACTATTCTTATAATCACTGCTAAAAATTTCTATATCTTTGTAAACAGATTCGACGCCTAGTGTTAGGGCGTCAGCTATTTTTGAGTAGATAAAGCTGGTCATTTGCGGTTTTTCTATTCGCAGCATATCGGCGAAACATAAACCTCGTGAATACTGTATTTAAACTTAAACGACCATGCTATTAAATGAATTTTAAACTGTTATGATTATGTTTTAAATACATTTTTTTTTAATTTTCTGGTTTATATTATATTAAGTGTAATCGTGCAATGTAGTGTCGGCCTTTAATAGCACCATTCCCTATTTTCTCATAGATGTCGTAGAAGGCGACTAAAGATAATCCAGAAGATGAGCAATGGTGTCTTCCTGTGGAACATCTACACTTACTGCAGACACCAATACCTGTGCTAAATACGGTGACTATTGGCAAAAATCCCCATTATACCAATATACCTAAAAAAGCTGATGGAAATGTCAAAGGACTGACAAATGTCAATGTCCCTTTGTCATTTTTGGTTAGTCACCGCGCTACGCATTGGTGACAGGAGTGAGCGTTGATGGTAAAAAGGAAGACGCTATAGCCCATCTCCTGGATTCTTCCCATTAGTAGACTCCTATGACATCGAAAGGAAGAGAGGGAATAGTGCTATTCAATCTGACTACACGGCACGAATCAATACGTTTTATACCAAGTTTAGAAAAAATAAACATTCCTTTTTTTGATTTACTTTTCTTTAATAGGATTAAATTTAGAATGTTTAATTTCAAGCATCGGTTGTATACCAGTATACGACCCTTGGTTTCATTCTTCATACATAAAAAATATCAGGTAATGATGGTCCTCACATTTTACAAATGAAATTGTTTTATTTTGACATTTCCTACACTCTTGCGTGTAATCAATGACTGTCTAATGACGATTTATTTGAATTTAAAAAAAAAATTGAAAATATTGAACTGGTTATTCACAAACCTAGGCGCACATTTTATTTTCCTTGTCAGATACAAGTTTGATCTAAGCAACAAGAATTTGCCAGGGTTTTATGAATACATGATAGAAGTATTTGATATATTCTGTCAACGAAAAACACAGTAGAAGTGGGGAGGGAAAATCTACGACCTTTGTGTCGAGTACAACCCCTTAGCCTGAAATGGGTAAACCTTAGTTTGCAGTAAAATTACAAAAAGATCAATGACTTACTTATAAGTGGTAAGTATGGAGTCAGTAAGTCCATGCAGTTGGATATTCCTGTAATTCTGTGTGATGGTGACAGGACCTGCTCCAGACTCAATGTTCATCCCGGACACCCGAAGAGGCTCTAGCGGAGGCACCGAAAGGTCAGGAATACCTGGAATATACACATATTTTGTTAAATAACATTGTTAATATATGAAAATAAATAGCACAACTGCTTAAACAAGATTAATTGCCTTCATATTCGGTTAATTACGTTTTAGCCGTCGGTTTTTGTTTTTATATTAATTTAACGCTTATTATGAGTTTTCGTGTAAATAGTAAAATATTATAATACATAGGTACAATTTGGAATGGTTTATTCACTAACTTTCAATTGATACACATATTCATGATGATAACAATAAGACGATGTAACAACTATTGATGAACCAAATAAATGAAAATAAAAAAAAAAAAATGATAGAAAAAAAAATGCGGCCAAGTTCGAGTCGGAAACGAAGGGTCTAGTAGCATTATCATTAAATAAAGTTGAACAGTTTTCCAACTACCAACATAAGTTTGTTTTCCATAGTGTTTGTATGAATTACAAAGTTTGTTATTCGGTTTGTGAAAAAGTGCTATCTCAAAAACTGTCGACCATACTTTGTTCGAACCAATTTTCGTTGAATGTTTTCCTTGACATCTACAACATATCCCTTATTCAGACTCTCTTAGTTTAAAAGTTAGATGGGGGTGGAGGATACATTTTACCACTTTGAAAGGGCTTATCTCTCAAACAATCGACTTTGAGAAAAAATGGTTTTAATAACCTCAATGTTATTATTGAAGAACTTTCTATAGGAACCCCACACGTGTAGGTAAGATAAATTTTTTTCCGAGTTTCAGTTCCATGTCCGGGGAGCCCCTCCTAAATATAATTTATTTTTTATTCGGAAAGCGGTTAACTACACTTTAATACCTAAACTTACCTACCAAAGTTTGAACTCTGTAGTCTTATTAACTTTTCGAATAAAGTGGCTGTGAAGTGTGAAGTACGGGCAAACAGATAGACATGACGAATCTATAAGGGTTCCGATTTTTGCATTTGGCTACGAAACCCTAAAAAGTCACTTTTTCCCTTATTTATAGGCGCCATTTTTAATAATTATATAGCCTATATGATAGTATATCATTCCGCAAACTGAAAAGATTCTAATGATATGTCATAATCCGATAAGCCATTCGGTCTGTAGCGCGTGCGAAAGAAATGGACATACATACATACAAACATGGATTCGAAAAACATTACCCTCCTTCAGACGTAGGTTAAAATTACGTTAATAATAGAGCGATTGATGACTTTCAAGGCAAACAATTCTAAATTAAATATATTATCATGAAATTAATAAAACCGACTGCAATTTATATTTTCATCCATCCAACTGTGGACATCCAATGCCAACAGCCCATGGACATCTGTAAGCAACCCTTTCTCCTGTATCGTGGGTAAACCGGTTCATCATTCGGATGTCTGGTTGGCCTCGGATCGAACCTGGAATCCACTGCGTGCCAGAGTGGTGTGGTGACCGCTTTCCTACGCGCGTCATCGATATTGAATAAAATCAAATAAAACATCTACAAATACAAGAAGTATGAAGTTACGTATTTGTTTTTAAACATTTATTGAATTTAAATATTAGTGAGCATTGCATGGAAATACTCTTCTCTATGTTCATAATAAATATTGGCTGACAAATATTACTTTAGTAAATATTTCTCGAGAAGTCTACGTATTTTGAGGAAATATAAAATCATACATATTTTTGCTGTTTATAACAGCGATGATCACTGTTGTGTAATAGTAAGAAATCCATTCATTTATCATCTTTTAAGGTCTACTGCTGGACATAGGCTTCTCCTAATGGGTGTTTTTTCGATTGCGTCAGAAGAAGGTTAACGTTTTTCGAGCGTATGTATGTATGTCCATTTCTTTGGCATGCGTTACAGCCCTTGGCTTGACTGGTTGATACATATAACATTTATTTATAATCGCCTTTATTTCTAGAGTAACATAGGATCTATAATTTTTGAATATTTTTATTATCATGACAATATGGGTATCAAATTAAAGCTAGTAAATAGACCAGTACACAAATACATGTATTAGAATACTTTTCTGTTACTATTCTGACGAAATCTCATAAAAAGCGTTACATTGAGTATATTATTTTAATATATATTACAAAACTAAAAACCCAACTGCTCATTTCAGTTTTAGCAATGTGGTCTTTTGTTTTCATAATAATTTCTTAATTTTCATAATAACAAGTGTGTCTGATTATTTAACCTCATAATAAGGAGCTGTTCACGTCTTAAACACTTACGTTGAACCATACATACGGAAGACGATACTTGGTATTATATTATTATTGAGTCGAGTTCATTAACATCTGGCTTTCCATTCGTCTTCATATTTCCTAGAGAAATTACACTAAAGATATCTTATTTAGTTTCGTATTGTAGAAAATCTTTAGTTAAATTTATGTGCTGACTTTTGTAATGAAACCTTTAGAATCGTCGCGATTTAAAACTCGATGAAACTAAAATGCGTCACGATAAAGATACAAAAATATATATATTTTTTTATAATATGAATAGTAGCAAACAAGCATGGAGCCCACCTGATGGTAAGTGGCTACTGCCGCCCATGGACATCTGTAATCAACTCTAGGTAAGATCAAATCTCACCTATGGTTAGCCATAGATGCATTGCTACCCCTGAGGACTAAGATGGAATGCCTCGGAAAAGTATATCTCTCTTACCCTTACCACACCCTTCAGACCAGAACACAAGAGCGCATAACACTGTTGTTATTAAGCAGAAATAGGTGTGGCGGTGGTGCTTCCGAAGTCGAACCATAATGAGTTTTATCACCTTCTACTTGTAGAACAGTGTCCTTAGCACGAGTTTATTGCGATTTCTCAAAACAGCCAACATTTACGTTTTCGCGCATAAATGCAATGTTCATTGTAAGGTGTAGCCGAAAACGAAAATACATACACAATGCTGACGATACATCGCAATGTTGAGGAAACGTATGTTTCAGAAGTAGGTTGGATGGCCAAAAGTAAATAACACTTTTTATAAATATTTAATTTATTTAAACGATTAATTATGTACCACACTTATGTAACTTCAGAATACATTCGGAAAAGAGTAACGTCTTACACTGGTATTAATATAATGATCTACATTGTGATTCTACCTTACTTTTATGATGAACTCGTGCGTGTTAAACAAACTGTCATAGAGTCAATACAATATCTATTTATCGAATAGTCTCAATAGCAGCATAAAATTATACATGTGTATTTGTAATATTTACGGAATAATTACTCATTTATATTTATTTATTTTGTGATTTCTATTTATTTATGTTATTTATCATCACATGGCACAATCAACTTAAATACCATTATGTTTATATAAATACTCTTATTGATGTTTATAACTAGTGTTATCAGTATTGTACACGTAATAAACTTGTACTAAGTGCACAGAGGTAAGTAAGACACTAAGTTGACCACAAATGCGTTATGACTCCTGAGAACTAAGCCGCCTCGTAGCTTTCACACTCTTCCACCGAACACAGAACTGTTTCATGTCAGAAATACATAGATATACCGGTAGCACATCCCCGGTCGACCTCATGGTTCCATCTTCCTTCCAGCCTATAATCTATAACCATCTACAATCAACTCTCACCAGGGTCAGAAGTCAGACTACCTAAAAGGTTTGTTAATTAACTTGTTCAAGCTTTCGGAGACCAAAAAACTGGCGGCTACTTTGCACAAAGATTAAGTCTCGCCGTACAGTAAGGTAATGCCGCCACTGCTTTAGGAATCATGCCACACACAGCCATTATACCATCACCGGGGCGGGTCGCTACGTTCGGAGGGACGTGTTGGGACGGGACCTCAAGGTGCAAGCCTTGGATGAGTTTGTGGCCCGGTTGGCGCGCCGTATGTACGAGCGCGCTGATAACGGACCACATACTCATCTTAAAGGGTTCGCGCCCCTTCACGCTGGACCTCCCGAAGGGCACCCGCTCCCTCGTGAGCTCGAGGGACTGGTGTCCCCTGACCACCAGAGGGCCTAAGTCTGCGGTAGCAGCCTAGCGCGGACTTGAAGACGCCACACCGTAAGACTACCTAACGGTAGCCAACATTACCGGTGGACCGTGTTTTTCCACTGAGGGAATTGCCCGGGTAAAGAGGGATTCCTCGAGGCCTGCAGACCTTACGCCAAGCGGCGACACCACGCCGCGGCATAGGACGACTATCAAAGTCAAAGTCAAAGCAATTATAGATGATTTAGTTTATTAATAATAATATTATTTTTTGTATAGTTTATATGTATAGTTCTTTTAAGTTGATTCTTTTTTATATGTATAGTTAGTATTAATTTTAAGTTTTTTTTCTGCTGGTGTCTATGGTGTATTATGTAAATAAATTTAATAATAATAAGAGGTCAGATAGTGACTAAAGGGATAAAGATACTTAAGGTAACCTAGACCCATGTGTTGTAGTGGTTATCAGGTCTACCAGGCAGTTATTACCAGGCAGCAGCATCCAGGTTAGATCATCGACTACGTATAAATCTAAATTATGAATTTAGGATCTTCTAGGTCTGGGTGTTGATGTGCGTCTTTGTGTGAGTCTATGACATCTACGACCCGGGAATATTATTGTAGTACGAGTGTAAACAATGTTATTTTTTTATAATTTCGAAGAACGCTTTAAGTATTAGCATAGGCAGCTTTAGCAAGGCTAGTGATATACTACGTCCAAGAATATAAAATTACGTAATTGATTTACCTTTCGTCATTTTTCTTAATG
>MOOZ01002820.1:5935-20849 GCA_002930495.1 Cecropterus lyciades
GCCCGAAAACATTACCCTCCTTCTGGCATAGTCGGGAAAAAATAACATTAATCGTAAAATTGTTTTACAACTATCGACCGATAGTTCAGAGTGTATTGTCTCGAGTAGACAATCAATTCGCGATTATTCATTGGAGACCGGTCAATAGGCGAATCTAGAAAACTAGTAGGTACATAAATCAATAACGACTGAATTGTACCGTAGTGTATTGTAGCCAAAGAGTTGTAATAGCCGAATGATTGAAAGTCGGCCTCTCAATTGAGGGTACGAGGTTCAAGTCCCAGGCGCGCACCATTAATTTCCTTTAATTATGTGCAAATTAAAAATTAATTATCACTGCTTTACGGTGAAGGGAAAGTTCTTTAAAGACTGTGACCTGAAACTCTCTCAATTTGAGAGAGGACTCATGCCCAAAAGTGGGATAGTAATAGGTTGACGCCGACGACTGTATGCGCAATAACGTCGACAAAACTTTGATAGGCATGAAATCGTTTAAGTACAGAACTGAATTAAACTATTTGATCAATGCACATTGAAGTAGCGATGCACTAGGGCTAAGATGCGGCATTTGGGCAGAAAAGAGGACACTATTATTCATTTCACCTGAATTATTATCACCAGATGCGCTTAAAATTTCATGATGCCCTACATCGGATATTGATCAAAAACTATTTTCAGAGAAGACCCATCTGGAGCATTTGTTATGTATTGGGTCGACGACGAATATTATTTACAGTCATCTTGCGATTTCAATAGGATGGTAGCTCAACAAATAATAAGAGGGTAATTTTTTAACGTCAGTAAATGGTTACTGGAAAATTGTCAAACATTACGTAAATCGGTATCTTATCCAAAGATCAGGATGTTTCACTAATATAGGTACCTTATAAAAATATATTGTCAGGATTGTGGCTCCCCTTACTTCATTATACAAAAGTCGACGGCATAACTTGCGGCAGATGTTACCAATTGATATTTTTTCTTAATTGTACGAATTGAATAACCATAAAGTTTCACGTAATATCTTTATTGTTATTTTGTAGAGTGTTGAATTTAACATCGGGGTAATTTTAACGTCATAGCACCGCGGTTTAATACGGTACCACAACTCAAATCTACTCGAAGAATCTACTTAATTTTGCTTGCGATCTATGAATGTCCTTGATATGCACCACGGACATTCATTTCACCAGATGTTAGAACCAATGTAGTTCGACCGGTATTGTACCACCGCCACATCTATTTCTAGCGAGAAACTTGGGTTTCGGTAGAAGGGTGTGATGGTCGCCTTACTTATTTATGAGGCAACCATCTTAGTTCTTGGGAGTAGCAATGCATCTGTGATCGACTTTAGATAAAAACCCCTTGTTTTTCATGAAGTTGCTTACAGATGCCCATGGGCGGCAGTAACCATTTATCAGACAGTATCAGGTTTACTGCACGCTCGTTTGCTACTTCATATCAAAAAATATAAGTATAAATATCAAATTCTGACATACCTACTCAATCCACTTGTGAACAATGAAGAACCTGTGAAATGTCAAAGGGGCAGTTAACAGTTGATAACAACTCTATTGGTTTGTTCATCGCGTCAATACATTTCTGTCCCACTGCCAGATACGCATTTCTCCCAACTAATTAAGGCCACTCCATTAAGCTGCTCGAATGCGGATCGGTGGAGGACGATACGAGTTAGTAGGCAGACCGTGTCTAATGCCTTCGAACATCTCATTATGGCTTCCGACAAGGTTTGGTACCTCACTGGATATGGTCATCACTGGATAGATGACCATCCAATTTCAGACCATGCCTCGTTGTTCAATATTATATATGCCAGGTGGTAGAACCAGTGTAGTTCGACGGGGACTACCGCTACACCTAAATCTAACGTGAAACAATTTTTGCGTTTCGGTAGGAGGGTATGGTCGCAGGCTCACTTAGTCCTTGGGAGCAGCAACGCATCTGTAATCGACTTCGGATTGAAGTCTTGTTCTATATGAAGTTGCATAAAGATGACCATGGGCGGCAGTGCCACTTACCATCAGGAGGACTGCATGCTCGTTTGCTACTTCAATGTGATAAAAATCTCCATCCGTTTATTCTGCAGTTATTGAAGAGACTCTCATGTTGAATTAATATCTTCTTTGTTTCGAAAACCAATTCATTATTTTATATCCGACTGATCTCGAAGTTATTTATAGTTAATAAATAATTAATTGAATAAAGTAGTCAGCCTTTAAGTTCAATTATATTGTGCCTGAACTACGAATTATTATTGAAGGATTTTTAATCATTGTTCTGATATCACGTACACTATTCGCAATTTAAATAACAATTTTTAAATGGCGATGGTATGTAAAGAGACCGGTGGAGTTGGTCAACAATACCTTACTACACTATAGACAGTCCTATTTTTTATCATAACATAATCTTCTTCCGCGTGTACTGAATTACAAAATAATTACGAATTATTCTTAATTTAACCGGTATGGTTAGGCAGTGATATTGATACGAAGTATTCTGACTTCAAGGGTTTTTCTATTACAGATGTTTTTGTATCAACCCTAAAGTAGGAAAATTCTAGTTGTTTATTTACAGGTATTACTGTGCGAGTAAGAAATACACATCAAATGTAAGTACTATATGAAAATTTGCAAAAACGCCTGTACAAGTAGAAATTTTATTTTTATTTAAATATAAAAACACTTTTACCACAGTAATGTACATCTTTAATATATTCACTGGTCTTCTGAATAACTTGAAAGTTGTTTAAACAGCGCCATTTCGCGAAGCATAACAAAACAAAATGGCGTCACGTTCCATCGCCGATAAAGTTTCCGCTTTTGACGCATTAAGTATGTTTTTATTACGCGAAGATTACAAGCGTCCAGTGAATAACTACATATTATATTTCTTGAATAAATAAATAGTAATCCTCTACTTTGTTCCAGTTCAAAGCATTAAATATCTTGTACCTAAACGTTATTATAAACATATTATTTTACTCAATGTGTAATTTTGTTCATAATTACTACTTGGGCGTTTTTTTGGTGTTAAAAGAAAGAAAATCTTTCTTTCAATCAATCAAAAATCAAAATTTCATCTTACATATACTTTTTAATTCACAAAGTTTAATCATACGTTCACAAATTTGGAAATTACTTTTTAAATACGTACATAAATTTCTTTTTCAAAGCTTATCATTCTTTTAATGATCAAATTAATTCTGCGTTTTAAATTGTAAAGATTTCAGTTTAGTACCATCTAATATTGAAACTACAAAAACATAAGAAACAGTAAAATAGTTTGAAAAATATCTTAAAATAAACAGTGCGATGAGATTCTAAGTTTATTTATTACAAATCGATGAAATTATTATTCCATCCGATTTAATACAGTTTAAATAAAAACACGGCCATTTCACGAGCATAACAAAACAAAATGGCGTCACGTTCCCGCCTTGATAAAGTTTCCGCTTTTAGCGCGTTGTATTTTTATCTCGGGGACATTTCTTGCTTGATCTCGTTAAATGACTTCTTGAGAAAAATAAGTGTTTTAAACTTCAGTTCAGGATTATGCTTAGCAGATAGTTACTTTGCGACTTCAATGCTTAATTCTCCTTTAATTAATATTATTTGGAACAAGTTTTTCTTGTCAACAAAAAGTAAAGAATGGAGAAGCATACGGAAATAAATTTACTGTTGCTGATGGTCTGTAGCTTACTAAGTCTTAGTAAATCTGATAACAACGTTTATTTATAGTAAAATGTTGAAAGATTTAATAACATAAGAAAAATGGAAGCAATAACGATGTTTTAATCATAATAGAACAATAAAGTAATTAATGGTTCACTCAGGTCTCTGAAGCCATCACGGTAAGTGTTACAAATGTTATGTATATTATATTATACTAACAGTATATTAATGAAACATACTGTTGAGGTTTGAAATCTTAGTATTTTCTATATGAAACATTTTTAGAATTGATTGACTTTCAACAGGATGACACAAAAATGCGTTGCTAAAGCAGTTGTCGAGGCTACAACTTGATGGCGCTCTACCTCTTTCTGAATCACGCTAACGATTTTCCTTCGTCGGTTGTATATGAGCTCAAGTTTGGTATATGCGAAATAATAATATTAAGTTTCACTTGTGCCGTGTGTGAATTTGAATAATAGGTTAAACCGGTCTTATGACATGAAATTATGCACGGAAGTTGCGCTACAAAATTAAGTAGATAAGATAGATAGAATAATAGTTTATTATTATGTATTATCTTGTATATCTGTACAACTAACAAATAAAAGACGTACTCCTTTTGTCATAGGAGTACAATAGCAAATTTTTTATCAATTACGAGTAAATAAACCTCTCTCAAAATAAAGTTTATTTTTAGTAATTTCAAGTTCTATATTTATTTTGCGGGAATCGCATAGTTCACAAATTCCAAAACTAATATACTTAGTAAGCATACACCCAATTAAAGTTTTGATAGGATGGATCGTTCGGGAATATTTGTTGATATTGGTACCTTTACACAAAGTTTAGATGAGGTTTGCTTTAGAAAGTGACCTAATATATTATTTTAAAGGCTGTCCATGGGAAAACTTCACAGTTCGACGTTCATCACCACCGTTTTGCCATATAGCATTGTTATAATTTTTTTCTTTGATAGTAAGCGTAAAGTGGGGGACAGTTATGCGATGGGATCCAACGTAGTCTTAAGAGATGAAAGATAAATTTTACGGCCTTCACGAAACCTTATTAATTTTTATATTTAGAATTTATTAGGTAGGTTGGTTATACATAAATGATTGTAGTCACTGGTGGTACTAATGCTAGTGCCTGTCATCTCAGGATGATAAATGGGACCAATAGCGTTACTTCCAAGGCATGGCCAAGCCCACATAGAATTTAACCACTAGCGGTCACCCATCCAAATTTCGTCCGCGACCGATGCTGCTTGACTTTGTAGATCAGGTGAATGGTTCGATCCAAATCACGGAAGCGCACATAAAATATAGCCACTAGCGGTCACCCATCCAAATTCCGACCGCGATCGATGTAGCTTGACTTTGTATTTCAGTTGAGATCTACACAAACCGCAGGGAGACGAGAATGTCGTATATAATGTCATGTCGTAAACTTTAAGCAATATTGCCACGCCAATAATGTACGAGTATGTGGAGTAGGCTTTAATCTATTCCAGGGAGTGCCATGTTCGAACTAATGTACCCCGATATCATAGTGTTAACACGAGAACAACTTGATTATCTCACTGGCAATTGAGAGCACGCTATGGGGCGTTACGTCATAAGATTTCATGTATACTATATAATGTATGTATACTCGTATTATATCAATTATGTCTTTGGATAATGGTGTGTATGATGTCTCTTAGACAATTTGCTGACAGTTAAATGGAGATAAATGCCGGGGTCGGTGTAGGTAGGAAAATCTTATAGGCCGTTAAGTAACTAGGTCTAAAAATAAGAAAATATAAATTGATTTAAACTATAAAATATAACTAAACTAAATCAAACTATAACACACGTCGCGAAAGTCACACGCACAGTCTGACACGTGATAGTGGGTTTCGGGTTCGATCCCCGGCCAGATAGACATCTAAATGATGAATTTAGATTTCTCTTCTGGGTCTGGGTGTTTGTGTATTCGTCTTTGTGCGTCCATGGTATCCACACACACACACACATACACATAAGAAAATCAATAATATCAAATAATGTTGCCTGAGTACATGCTTCTTGTCATATGAGGCGACCATGGAGCCTTATGGATGAGCCTTTCTGAAAATCATGAACACCTACTCTGGTTACTCACAAACATGCCAAGCGCGGTGACTATTTGCAAAAATTATCATTATTGCAGGCTTATCTCCAGCAGTAGACTTTATAAGCCTATCGGAAAAAATATAATTTGTAAGTACTTCTGTTCATAATTTGCTTAAAATTGAGTAATATTAATATTATGATTTCAGAATAATATTTCTTTTTGCCGATATTTCGACCCAGTTACATGGATCGTGAACATGCCGAAACTGCGATTGGCTCGAATTGCATAAATCTCAGGCGATCTCCTATGAGCGTCACTACTTTCCATGTTTAGTTGGAGAAGCAATAGAGATCAAAAACATCCTAAGAACTTTAATTGAGAAGATTAGCACAAACGTGGAATCCAGTGCTAAGGAGAGCGACTGTTAGTGCTGTGTGTCGTGACATGGAACCTCAAAAAGAAAAACGAACTAGACGTAGGGTTAATCTACCACTAGTGCTAGTCAACGGTTTCTCCCCGCCAGCGCCACCGCATTTTTGGCCGTAACCACGATCCATGTAACTAGGTCGAAATATAGGCAAAAAAAAGCCGTATAGCGTGATCACCCGTAACATATTATAATATCGAGTTGCAATTACACCGTTACATATTTAGACACGCGACACGTGTACAATATCTACACTAACAAGACACTGCAACACAAATCTGGAACCAGTTTTATGTAACGAAGTGCCAATTAAAACAATAACTCAATCGACGCGTCACGAATGATGAATGGCGGTCGAAAATTAACCACCCACGTTAATTACGCATTAAAACAGCATCGATTTGTATTCGGAATGGACGTCAATATCAAAGTATAAAATTAACGGGGATTGGGCAGCTTTTCTGACCGACGAATAGGCGAATTACCTTTTCAAACAAAATATTCTCAACAGAATAAACTAATTTAGGACGGGGTTCGGACAGGCTGCTTTGGCTCACTTTAATATAAAGCCATCATCTTAGTCCTCGAGAGTAACAACGTATGTATAATTGACTGCAGATTAAAGCATTGTTTTATTGGAAGTTGCTTGATTTTCATCGCACTGTATGCTTGTTTGTTGTCAAATACAATAAAAATAAAACTTAAAACTTTTTAACCGATTTCCCCAGTAAAAGAGGTTTCCTATGTGTTTTATTTATTTATCGTTTTCCATATTTTGCGATTATTCGGCAAAGCCTCGATTCAAAGATTCAAAATGTGTTATGTGAGTTTATTTTATGGAAATTGGAAAGTTCCGCTCCTTTCGTGAAAAGTTTTGTAAACAATATGTTATCTTACATAACTCCGGTGTATCTAAGCCGATTTCAACGATCTTTTTCCAGTTTTATACGTTAATACGGTAAATATATTCACTGGTGATCTTCCATCGGAAGACCTTTTTATTTTCCCACGAAATCTTTTCATAACCTACAGTCGGCTGGTCAAACCTCCTCCCAGTAACAAAAATCCTGGTTCCGCCAGAGTACATCCACATTTTTCATTAGCCACATGAGAATACATCAGAAAAATCGTTAGCTTTAATGCCACGCGTGTCTGTCATCCTCAATGTTTAATAATACTTTACACTCTTGTTACGACGAGGATAAATGGGTTCGTTTATCCTCGTATTTCTGTTATAACGAGATTTAGCGGTATTGCAGCAGACCACACAAAAGTCGAACACAAAGAGTTCCACCTAAGCTAATGCCAATAAATCTATCAAAGCGTTGAAGCCTTAATCACCACGTCATTAGCGAAACGTCACTAACTGACACGTAAACAGTCAAGGGTGAAATGCAATGAAGGTTAATGACCTCGAGTCTTTATGGCTAAGCACCAATTAACTGTGTTGTGTTTCAAAACAAACTGTAAGACGAACATACACGACCGTTATCAGGTTGTCTGCAGATTTCAGCTTAATGTAACATGCATTTGCGTTTTAGTAATGAAATTTCAACTTTGGGGGACGTGTATAAGGGTTGTTTTAGATAGGGTGAAACATACCCCCTATTTAAGTGCGGCGTAGGAATGTGAATCTGCAGGATGTTTGGATTACGAAGACTTTGCTCTATAATCTCGTGCTGGTGTGCATAGATAAAGTAATTACCAGAGTGCGTTTTATTTGATTGTTCAATGAATATTGATAAAGAATTAGCGTGTTGCCTCTGAGTATGATGCGAGTATTATGCTTAGTCTGGATGGATGGATAAATTGTGTAGATATTTTTAAATATTGCGTACATATAGTTTTTTTATATATATATAATTTAAACAAATATTATCGCGGAACAGATCAATTTACTATATAACTAGTACTTACTATATGAGGCTTTTATGTTTTTGAATCGCAAGCATTTAAATATCGAGTTCTTGGTAGTATATATTAACATAATTATTTGTTAAATTCCAGTTATCATTAACTATAATGTGAACTATTCAATAAACAATATTTTCGTATTGTTAATGTAGTTTATTTCGTGTTTTATTTTATGCAAATTATTATAGAAATTTTCTATAAGGAAGACTTAATGGAAATATTCTCTATTCTACTCTACTCTATTCTACTCTATGTTAACACTACGTTTACTCTTCAAATTTCCTCCCTTTCATATTTACACCACCTATTCGCCCCGTAGGCGCGTAACTAGAGACTAGAGAGATTTCGCAATATAATAGAGCCTTATGACAGCTCAACACAAAAACGATTTTAGATTTTCGTTGACTTTTTAGGGTTACTTACCTATAGAGTGAAAACAGAACCCTTCTACTAAAGCTATGTTGTCTGAGTACCCGTCACGGGGCTCACATCTTTTGAACCTTTATATACAGACACTGATTTTTTACAGAGTATGTATTATATGACCATTATACCAAAAAATAACAAATTTAGGAAAAAAAAAGTACTCAAACAAGACACCGGCGTTTTTCGTATTTAACCTTTATATGTAAATACTTAAAGTTTTAACAATGCATACGTATCTAGCTACTATGGTAATAAATTATAAAGATAGAATGAAGAAAATTCGGTTGTTTCGAACCCTCCGTGTTTGAATCCGACACGCGCTTAGTCAATCTTATTAAGATTATCAAGGCAAAAGGTTGTGAGGTAATATGTTTGTTTGTTACTCTTGCACGCAAAAAGTACTGGTCATATTTCGTTGAATTTGGCACACAGATAGTTAATGACCTTGATTAACATGGATATGGGATGGATATGGGATAATTATCACCGTAACCGAAACAGGCAGACCCGCGGGAATAAGATAATTATTTATAAAATTGAAATATATATAAAACATGCAGTTCATGTAATGTTAAATCAGTATACACACAGACATTCGTAATTAGACAAGTATTTATATCAGGCATTCCAACTTAGCCCTTAAACCTAGCAACGCTGTGGTCGACGTTAGATGCGACTGCAATGTAATGAAATGGTACACATACATTCTACCCAGTTTGTAATTACGTGTATGAAATCATGTAGAATGCTAGTTTGCATGTCTATTGAACAAAAATACTATATACGTATAGACTCAGAATACAATTCAGAATTTCAAACCCTCGCCACTTTAAAGCAAACATCCATTTACGCCACATGCCGGAAAATTCGAAAATTTGGTAAACAAATAACAAAGCAGTTGAAGTACAAACAAACCAATTTTTGATCCTATTCGCATCATCACAAAGGCCATTGGCAACAGTAACAGATAATTTATAGTTTTCGATTCTGAAACTTATAACTTTACAATAGAGTTCACGGGCAAATTGAATCAACTGACTTCCAAATAGTTTACATAAATTTCAACAATATGTATAGGATAACTCAAACCAAAAAAGTAAGACGGAACATTGGTTTGAAACAAAACTTTTAACTTATTTATGTTACGTTTCCATCCATCCATCAGCCCTTAAAAGTCCACTGCTGGACATAGACCTCCACTAATCTGCGCCACTCCGACCGGTCCTGCGCCATCTGAATCTAGCGGTAGCCCGCCGTCTTCTTCAGGTCATCAGTCCACCTGGTCGGGGGGCGACTATTTATGTTTACTTATGAGTATCTAAGCGGTTTATATAATATGTAACTAGGTAGTAGAACCCATGGTAGTTCGACTGCGGTAGCACCACCGTCACACCTATTTCTGCGCAATATAAGAAGTGTAAGCAATGCTGTGTTCTGGTCTGAAAGGCGTAGTAAGAAAGTCACACTTATCCTTGGCGTTCCAACTTAGTCCTCAATGGTCAACGCAACACATCAAGCAACACATGTGTGATTACTGACGCCCATGGGTGGAAATGCCACCACCAAGCATCAGTTGGTCTACACGCTCGTTTCCTACATCCAAATAATAAAAAAAAAAATCAATAATTTTCAAATATTGATCTTGGCGAATTTAATATATTGTTCGTCGGGCTTTCTATCTTCTTCGGTCTGAGAATCAGGTTTGTGAGTGCAGCTCACGTTTCGCAGTAACGTTCGCATCTCAGGAAGTATCTGGTATGTATGAAGCTACTGCAAGGCGTTGAAGCGGTTATCTTGTATTGGAGCCGTGATAGTAAGTTTTATAATATATTGAAATTGCAAACACGAAGTCTGCCTGATGGTATGTGGTTAGTGCACGTAGCTACATGGGGTTTAGTTTAGATAAGATTAGAGTCCTTAATAAAATCTCCCGCAGATACCTTAATATCTCAATAACAAGCTTAAAAGCTGTCACATCAGAATTCAGCAGCGCTTAATACTTATGTCATAAGAAAAAGAAATGGTCTGGCGGCGGTGCCCCTGTAATGATACCAAAAAGGAATAGAAGCATTTTTTATAATAATGAAATTTTAAAACAATACACAGAACAAAGAATACAATATCCTAATATATATCTTCTGAGTTTACGTTCGCAAAACTAAAAAATATGTTTCATGAATTGATTTAAAAAAAATTGTATCATATTTATAAAAATATGTCGTACTAATATTTTATGTACATTTTCATCCCGAAGTCTCAATGGAATCGAAACTGAACTTTCATTCACTTCTCCAATAATTAATTAATATCAAACTAAACCAACGACCGTCTTGTGGTCGAAACTAGGCTCCCAAACGGGGCGTCCGAGGATTAATTTCCTCGATTTTTCCAAGTGATGCTATTTTTGAAGTGACACTTCTTTAGAATAGTTGTGATATGAAACTCTATGGAACGAGAATGCGTCACAAAAGCAATTGTCGGCGCTACAACTAAATGGCGCTTTACTTTTTCTGAATTACGCTAACGACTTCACTATTTTATACGAATTTAGATGTCGGAAAATGGGCTGTAGTGTTTATTTATTCTATTAAAAAAAACCATTAGTTCTAACCCATATGCTCAGATATATTTTAATATTTATTATTAAGTTTCCGGACGAACAATACTCGTTCTACTACCTTGCTGATCTATAACCATTTGTTGTAAGGGTAAATAAAAACATCTCACGAAAATCAATATGTTTACATAGTCTACAGTGATGCATTTTCATAAATAAAACATACATAAAATCTAAGTAAAATTATGTAAAAAAACAACTAAATTTGTAGACTGTAATAGAGTTATTTGTTTTTAAATTTTGAATATTGCAACAATTCCAGTCATGGTCGCTTTAAGTAGTATATTTTAAGAAATATATACTGTTTTAAATCTACAAAAAATTATTTACTAAAGCAATAAAATGTAAATAGGTGTATGTACAAAAATGTAACAGAGAAAAATAAAGTTCCGAACCATTATCTGCTTATATATTTATCGACGCGGGCAGATGTAAAGCCGAGAAATAAAAACACGAGTGACTGCAGTGCCTACATTAGTTTGCTTGGTTCTATATGTTTCGAAAATTTTAGCTGCTTATTAGTTGATTTAATAAAACATTTCGTTAAAATTAGTGAAAACAATCTGCTTCACGTAAATCAAGGGCAGTTGTAAAATTTCAGAAATGCTAGGACCAAAGTTTATGTAATATAGAAAACAATGTACCTAAGTCCAACGATGACCCTTTAGGGGGGAGGGGGATGATAAAATTCTGAACTAGCAGGACCTTTCATGTGGAGTTTCGACTTATTTATGGGCATCGTTTTAAGAAGCCTTCTAAGCGGGGAAGGGGGGGTACCCCTCTCATACAGAAACTCAATTCACCAAATCATTCATGTTATTTGGCATTTTTTAAGCGCGGGTGACACAGCGGGGATCTGATAGTTCTTAATAAATAAGTCCTAAAGCGTCTGTTTCAACATTTAGATAGACTATACCTCTTTCAAGAGACTCGACCTCAGCAGTGGGATAGTTCAATTAATGACGAATATCAGACAAAGCCACCGCAAAGCGTAGCCGGGTTTACCTACTTATAATAGACAGCTTTGAGATAAGTAAATTTCTCACATTAACATTTAAGGCACCCAAGTCCAAAGTAGACACGCATTTAATTATCCTTTCATGTGTATTGCTTTACCCAAGTTAGGACGTACCACATGGATTTTCACTAAATCCTAAAAGCAATAAGAGAAGATTTATCTCCTAACATTTATCACGCTAGGTAACCAATGGTCCTGAAAGCATATTTGCATAGAAGTTTTCCATTTTCGGTAAAACGTAATGGAAGGACACAAAATATTAAGCAAAATTATTCTTCTGAAGTGCATGCAACTGTCTTCTTTTGTTTTTAAATGAGAACACAGAAGCGCTTAACAATTCTTAAAAAAAAACAGTGGCACTCTGGTAGTGTTGACAGGAGTGAAATAAATGCCAATGTATACGTGAATACACAATATATGTGCATACTTATATACAATGGTGTCGGTTACGGCAACAGCGACGCGAGTTCAATGGTTTTTTTCCATCTCAAAAAAATGCCCAACGCGTTTAAAGAAGATTGCACTTCATAAAGCAATAAATGCGACTGAAACACGTTTAGCAGGAATGTCAGAATTGTCCTTCCTCTTGTACGTCCTGTAATATGCAAGATGTAAAATGAACTTACTTCACAGGTACTTCAAGCAATGCAAGCAAGCAGAGCTCCTTTTTATAGCCGGCGATGCATTGGCGACTCATCTGGTGTTGCAAAGGTCTATAAGCGACGGTCAAGTAAGAAGTCAAGAAAGTAGTCATACTTTTCCTCAGAAAGCCCGTCTGCCCTTTTTTTTTGTTTGCGAGGGGGAAACCTTCGAAAGGTACCTGACATCGTTTGAGAAACGCCAGGTTATGTGAGATTTTTAACGCACTAAAACACCCCCGGTGGCTATCCTCAGCGCTGCAAAGAGGACTTCGGGATCTCCAAAGGAACGCAATCGGAGTCCTCTGAGCGCGTTGCTCCATCTGGTCTTTACAACGGTACGCGACCACACATAATGCCATCCTTTCCGGGATCGCCTGGCTGAATGGTTCGAGCTCCCACTCTTGCTGCCCGCAACCCCTTTTAGTCGCCTCAAACGATAGGCAGGGGATACCGTAGCCCTATTCTAATCCTGGAACTACGGGAACGAAGCCCGTCTGCCCTATCCTTAGGTTTAAGTATAAAACAAAAAATAAAAATCGTAAGCTAAATTATATAAATTAACCTATTGAATCATATCGCGATGCTACGACTCTTTAACCAAACAGTTGTTGAAATAAACACATCCAAAAGAAACTACAAAAAATATTACGTAAAAATCGTTATTCAATTTATACGAATGAAAAAAATACAAAAAAGATATCACCACACTTAATCACGCTTTAAAGATACAGGTGATATTGCGAATAATTTCTCTAGAAATTATTTTATAGCTATACGTTTTTCTGAAAAACAATTTATAATTTTCACAAAAGTATGCTCCGTCAGCCTGAACTTAATTAAATTATGCTCCTGATAATCTCTAAGTATAAAATATATCTTCATCTTTATTTTATGAATTATATTGTATTAATTCTTCATTTAATCGACCTAAATGAACATAAGAAAAATTGGAAAGAAAAGGCCGAGATAAAATCTATTAAATAAAATTCGCGTTTCACCAAACTTATCTTGAATCGCCCGCTAAATAAATTTCTAACGTTAATGAACTTTTTAACAAGTGATTATAAGTAACTTAACGATGAAGAGGGTTAAATAATAATCGGAACAATGTTTTAAATTAAATTAGTTAACTAATTAGGAATAAACATGTTTCCGATATCGTAGCGTTACTGTAAAAACATAAATCCTCTCATCCCAAACGCATATATGTATCGTCTCTGTACCGTCGCGGGTAAAAATTAAATTAAATAAAAACATGCCTATCGATGAGCCATCAAATACGATCAAACTACATCTATATTTTAATTATAAAAATATAACATTTGCTCCTTAAAATAGCGCTACAACGTCGTAGCGAAATAAATTACCGAAGATGAAACTAAAACTGTTTTCATTTCATTTCATTTCGGTCCAACCTTCAACATTCCAACATAGTGATTGTAAGTAGTTACTGCCGTTCATGGACATCTGTAAGCAACTTTATATCATAGAACAGGGGTTTCATCAGATTTATTTATAGTATGGAAGTAGCAAACGAGCATGCAGCCCACCTGATGGTAAGTGGCCGCTGCCGCCCATGGACACCCATAATCAACCGTAGGTAAGATCAAAGTCTCACCTAAGGTTAGCCACAGATGTGTTGCTTCCCCTGAGGACTAAGATGGAATGCCTCGGAAAAGTATGTCTCCCTTACCACACCCTTCAGACCAGAACACAACAGCGCATAACACTGCTGTTATTAGGCAAAAATAGATGTGGCGGTGGTGCTTCCGGAGTCGAACCACAAAGAGTTCTACCACCTTCATCATTGATAACAGATGCGTAGCTATTCACGACGATTAAAATTTTATAAGTGCGCCGGCAACCACACTCTTCCACCAAAACGGAAGAACGCTAGATATAAGTGTGCTGGTGCTACGTCCCCGTTCGAACTACACTGGTTCTACTACCTGGTAAAAAATGAATGTTACTGTTGTGTCAATGTATTAGTATATGCATTCATTCACATTATTGTATAGTGTTTTGCATCTCACTTTATTTTACCAGTCAACCTTAAACCGCTATTCGAAACACAGGCAT
>MOOZ01002825.1:9470-21924 GCA_002930495.1 Cecropterus lyciades
CGCATAACACTGCTGTTATTAGGCAGAAATAGGTGTGGCGGTGGTGCTTCCGGAGTCGAACCACATAGAGTTCTAACACCTTCCAATCCTCGTAAATAGCAATTTTCTGTAATTGAATTCAGATAAAACCCTTGTTCTATGAAGTTGCGTATTATTGCCCTTGGGAGGAAGTGATTACGCACGGGATATCCACTCAAGTGAACTGCTTGTCTGTTTGCTACATCAATGTTATAAAAAAAATATAGGATCTTACGCAGGGTTTTTATTAGTGACATTTAGCACTTTGATTATATACACACACATCGCAATCACGTAATAGTTAAGTAATCGTGTTGTATTGCAAACTTTAAAGTAACTTAGAGTTTAAGAGCCAAGTTCAGCTCGGGCGTAACTTTGACCCGAGTCAAAATACATTTTTTTTAACACAAGAGACATAATTATATGAGCTAATACTTATAAACTGTAATAATGATAATGTAATAATACTTACATCACATTACCGGAATCTTGTCAATCAATTCTATAGTGACAAAGATAAGCTAATGTCATGTGTACATGCATGTATCTAATACTATTATTCCACTAATAAAACACAAAATTATTATATATAAAGCATTTATTCTACTCCTCGTATTTCAGTCATTAAGTGAGTAATAGTAAGAATATTTTTATTTTCATATTTAATTTAATTTCATATATCCTAAATGAGCAGAACTTGGCCCTTTGCACATTGCTATTTGAAACGAAGGTATTGTTTGTACAAACCTACAAACAATGAGATTATGACATCGGATAGGAGAAAGAATGACCGGATTGGTTTGTAACTACACTATTGATTAGTTGAACAACCGCTTAGTACCGGTTACCGTGGTTAATCATTGTTAGTTACATAAATAGTTACTATCGAAAGCAGCGTTTTTATTTGGGAGGGGGGGAGAAGGTTCGAACCAGTTGAGGGTAGAGTTTGAGGCTCTTAGAAAATTTTAGATTGTAGTCAAGGGAGCTTAGGTTCCCCGTTTTCTGAATTGTTTTCCGCTCTGTTGAGGTGAGCATATGTAAATGATATTTGATCGAGGGGAGATCTTAAGCCCGTTAGCGCTCCCTCTGCCTCGGGTTTTTCACTTGTTGGTATCAAAATTATTAAACAAAAAAGGGAACGAAAAACAACTAATTTTGTTAACTGTAACAATTATGCGTTACGTTACAATGTTTATTTTTTATCGAATTTATAACATCGATATGTAACAAATATTTTGTGATGTTTATTTTGCTTTGTTAGAGTTTCACTTCATATAGTTATGTACGTCATTCATATATGTATTTCGTTTACATTGACACATGCACAATTCTGTTGTTTATTAATTTTCAATCAGTTGAACAGTTTTTGAAAGGATTTTTTTTTCATGCAGATGAATTTTGTATCTTTCTATTCAATATAGCGTTTTTTTCTCATAGCTAGTTCCGAACTGATATAGCTCTTTGCAACGAACATTAATTAGGTTGTTAGCTAACCCATAGTTTTAAACCAAGTTGAACTAATCATTTATAATCTCTTTCTATTCAATTTATCGCATGCTGAGAATCTATTTCGAAAATGTTAATTAAAGCATTACTTCTGGTTTCGTTAATCATTATTTCAACGTCTATCATTAAGGTTTTTAGTCAATCAGCGTCTTGTTTCATTATAAATTAAAAATAAGATTTTAGTGTCATTTATATAACACAAGCATTAAAAACGGTACTTAGAAAAATTATCAGTCGATAAATTATAATAATTAAGTAGAACTACTAGGCTATCCCACTTTCCCCTGTAGTCGGGAAGTAGTATACGGCAACGATATCCCCTGCCTGTCGTAAGAGGCGACTAGAAGGGGGCTTCTGGGGTTGCGGGCGGCTTGAGTGGGAGCTCGAACCGCTTAGCCAGCCACCCTGAGAAGGACAGCGGCATGTGGCTGCATTTCGTCGCAGACGCCGGAAGGTGCAGGGGGACGGTTACACGTCCCCCAAGAGATGAGCCCGTGAGGGGCACCGCGCTAGGAGACACCGGTGGGTTCCATTGGAGAAGTCCCGGAGTCCCCTGCAAGCGCTGAAGAAGGCCACCTAGGGGGTTTTAGTAGTTAAAAATCCCACATAACACGGAGTCTCTCCCAAGGCTTCGGTGTACCTTTTGAAAGTTCCCCCCCGATACCAAAAAAATAAAAGGCTATCTCACTTGTGTAGGTTCCAGTTGGGGGTTCGGCAAAAAGCATTCGGAAGTAATTAAGTTTGACGATGACCATTCAGATGTCTGTCTGGCCGGGGATCATACCCGGAACCCCGCATATCAAACCGGTATAGTGACCACTTAGCAACAAATGTGACAAGTTAGTAGCATTTGTTGAGTCACATGCAGATACAGTATTAATCATTTAGATTTCTAGTCCGGAAATTAAACCCGGAACTGTGCAGATCTGACCGGTGTAGTAATTACTCAACCTCACGCAAATGGTCAAGTTAGTGCATTGGTTAAGTAACATGCAGAGAACCATTTACCAAGAACACCACACCACAGAACCAAGTGGTATAACCAGTGTAGTTCGACCGGAAAGGTACACCGCCTCACCTATTTCTAGCGTGAAGCAGTTCTTGTTTTTTGGTGGTAGGATGTGGTTGCAGGCTCACTCATATATGTGGCGGCCATCTTCGTTCTCGGCAGTAGCAAAGCATCTGTGATCGACTGCAGAATTAATCTTGTTCGATGTAAAGTTGTTTACAGATGTCCACTTACCATCAGGTAAACTGAATGCTCGTTTGCTACTTCAGTCTGATAAAAAAAACAGAAGCCAAATCTAAGAACATATATCATAAATTCACGCCTCGTCGATACCATTTCTTAAAGCTAGTATTAAGAGTAGGCTCCATAGAAACTAACGATGCCGTTAGAGATGTTAATTTCTTTCGTGATTCAATTATTATGGGCATTGCGATTGCGAACAATTTCTCTATTCACTTTCTAACACTCGTGGTCATGACTTGAATATAATGTGGCTCGAGTATGTAGGAATTATTTAAGGTAACAGGAGGCCTATCAAATTTAAACAATAAGATACTTCATGTCAAAAATATTGCAACTGAAAATATGTGAGTGATTATGTAGGCGAAAGGGGCAACTTCAAAAATTACCCAACGCTGTAGGAGCAAAACCGGGTTATGTGGAATTTTTACCCCACTAAAACCCCCCCGATTTAATATATATATCCTCAGCGCTACGTGGGTCCTCTATGTAGATCTCTGTCGGAGCACAACCGGAGTGGGAGTCGGGCGATGTCCTTTCTGGGCTCTTCCTCAGTGAGCATTTACGCTTATCACACCTTCTGGTGTTTACGACAGCATGCGACCACACATAATATGATATGTGACAATGTAGAAGTTACATTGTATTGTGGGCATACACATATTTCATTAACAGTAGTACTTGTTGTGTTACTTACTAGTTGTGCCGCTGACTTGCGAATACTAATTTCATTTTTGTAAATAAAAAATATATACAATATACAAAATCTGACTTTAACTCAACTAACTCCTCAAGTTTCCTCAACATTAATATAAGGCCCTACAGAAAAGAGATCATTGCTGCAACGCATTACCACATCACAAAAGAAACCAATCTCTTAATCGTTTGATTGCCATATCACAAAAATAACTGATTGAATAACTGATAGTTTAAAAAATGGATTTGACTAGGTAAATGTCTATCTTAGCACACGATGAGCAGTCTCAATTGCATAGATAACATTTGTAAAACTTTTTTTACATACATTTTTAATAGGATGAAAAAATGTTATGCCTGGGTACACGTGCGTTTATAACACAGAATAAATTTATGGCGATTACTGTTGGATGAATGTATGTTATTCATACAGTAGATTCATTAGACACAAAGATACATTAACACATTTGGTTAGGTTGACATTGGTCAATGCAATGCTACTCCGGGCTAAGTTGGAACACCTCAGATTATGTTTTCCTTATTATACACTTCAAACCAGAATAGTGTTTGTGTTTACACATTGATGCTTAGACTAAGTTATGTTGTAACTTGTTAACTTTTGATAGGTTTTGTCTTATTTGTGTAAAGTTATATTTGTGTATGTGACTCCAGAGACTAACCACAATGGGCTCTACCACCTTAACTACATTACTATTTGTTAATTTCTCTTTATCTATGCCTAAATCATATTATATTAGCACATATTTATTGCTGATTAGCACAAACATTACCAAGTGAAGGTACCATGATTGTCTCAACCACAATGATGAGAACAAGTCAAATGTTACGTTGCATCATAATGCTAGAAAGTTTATGTGACAATTAAGCTTATGTTATGAACTTGTTTGGGATGTTTAAAAATTATGGTTAGACTTTCGTATGTTTTGCCACTAATTTTGCCATTGAAAGGAATATTTAATTATCAGACATATGGTAAACTGGCTTATTCCCACGGCTCTACCTGCTTTGGTCATTTTTACCACATTTTTTTAAGGTCAATCAAATCAAATCAAAGGTGGTGCTATGAGTGTAGGAAGTATTATTTCTTTTTAATAATGAGCAGATTCCATCCATTTAGGGTTGAGAATGTGGCATCATAAATATTTTCTGAGAGCAGAAGTTTAATTTTCATTGATATTGATACACTATTTAACAATTTCATCATATTTCTTTATATATTTCATTTCATTATGTTATGTTACATTTTTTTAATCATGGGTTATACTGCATGGCACTCTCAAATTAAAAATTGTGACCTTTAACACAGTGCAATGCACTTTACTGTTTATTAGCAAAGATTCCCACTGAATGCAGATTTCAATACTTGTAGTTTTGTGTCATGGGAGACTAGTTTTGTGTAATTCAATGGACGAGATATTGTTTGAGTTTGCATCATCAGCATAAATCTTTAAAAATTAACCTACCACCGCCATTATTAACTGCCATCACATATAAGTTTAATTATATATGAACTTGTTCATAAATGCTTTGAGACGTTTTAATGCTTTTTCACTGATTCATGTCGCCGCATTGCATGGCTAATAACACAACACAAAAACACTAATTTCATAGGAGAGCCAGGTAAAAATTAAAAAAAAGTTTTTGTTTTTAACTTTTTAAATTTGTAGACTTGGCCATTAACCATAGAGTAAAGCACCAAGTTTTCAATTCTAAATAATGTAATTAACATAAAATTTATGAATTTTAAACTGTGTTATAAAAAACTAAAATAGGACAAGACTTCCCTGAAGTTGATCATTGATAGATTGTTACTCTTGGAGGCTTAGTTGAAATACCTCATGTCCTATGTCAAATATTTCAAACAAACCAAAATACAGAAGCTTGTATGAACTGTTCTAACTTGGGATTTGGAGTAAGTAACAATTTTAAAAATATTGCATTTAAATAATAAATCGTTTGATAAATAAATGCTTACCTGTGAATTATGTATAGTATGTTTAATACCTACTATACGTAAGTTTATGTTAAAGGTTTCAATAATGACCGAAATTATTATACAACAAAGCATGAAAAAGTGGTATACCGATTTTGTTTGTATCACTTAAAATAAACATTTGATATTTTAATAAAAATAACAAAAAAAGTAAACTTTTATATAGTTCTAATTATTATGCCTCTTTGCATCAATTACAAGTTAAAGTGAACCAAGTTGACGTTTTGACCTTATATGAGATAAATAAAAACAAAATGAATTAAAAAAAAAGAACAAAACCTTGATCCTTCCTTACCTGTCACTTAAATAAATCACGTCCTTGTTTCAAACTTCGAACAGGATGTCCACCTTTTCACCAACTTTTAAACTTTCCACAGCACTTTTACAACTCTTATTAAAAGAGGAACGGTTTTATTCATCACAATATAGTCACAGAATTATTATTTTAAATGATGAACGTGGTAAATTTTTGTAGAAATTTCTCCCCGCGTGTAAACATTAACTTTCGTGGCGTTCGCAACGCAGCAAGTACTGGCCAGCACAGAGCCACAGATGTCATAAAGATAACACAAAGTAGTTGAAACCAAACGTCGCAATGTTGCATTCTTCAATGAATCAAATGTCAAAGTGACAATGGCACATTACGCTTAGTGTTGCTATATAATTATGTGCAATACATAATAATGGAATTTTGTTTACATTTTTATATTTCGCACTTATGTGAGTGTGAAAAAATAAAAATGTAATTTCCGAAAAATGTTAGTAATAGATCAGTACAATTCAGTGGAAGATAGATGATGCACGTTGTGTTACATAATTTATTTGCTTTGGATATTAACAAGCTATCTAATTTAAATGAATATTATAGGCAACCGTAAATTGATAAGCATACAGATCGTACGTACAGTGGCGGTTTACACACACGACTGACATGACATACCATTTAGCGTTTATACAAAATAAAGACAAAAATTAAAATACTTTCTGCGGTGTATAAGGAAATTATAAGCCAGAAGAAAGAGTGTTAAAGTTAGACAGTAAAGGAAACCATTATCATCCATGCTTAATCAATTATTTGTTATACTTTATCCTTGCCAAACTTTACAGTTCATAAACTTTGCCTTTAAGCATGTGTACAAAAAAACTCAGTATCAGATGGAAATATTTATTTATTTAAGACAGATCACTTTACATAATATACAAATTATGATTAATAATTTTGTTGTTCCCGAATAAATATATTCATAACAAGAAACAACATCTATTTTTATAACTTACATATTTGTTCTATTAACAACATTAATGGAAGCCCGTTAGGTAACATTTAAACAACAAATCTAGTGTAACTCATAATTACTACTGTATTACCCGGAACACGGAATCACCATCAAAATGGTCAAAATAGCTAAATTATACTTAATTAGCCTTAGGTGGTCTGGCACCAAATATGACAGATCCAACACGTACAGTGGTAGCTCCCAATTCAATCTGGAAATCAAAATAACATAATACGAATGAGTTTACTTATTGAGTAATATACTTTCACAAAAACATAAAAATTAAAGATTTTTATATTTTTGCAAAAGGCAACCCAAAATCTGTAGCTAGCAACCCAAAAAGGTCTTAGTTGATACTTTTCTAGCTAAAAGTTCTATGTTTCCTATAATATTTTTCATCAATTTAAGGCTGAGAGAGAGAACAAGACCTAAGATATAACACAACAATAAATCCTAGTGAGAGGCAATAGTGTAGACAACATTAATTAAAGTTTCCGATCGATAGTCGAATATCAGCATAAAATCAACTGATTTGTTAATTGTTAGCGCCAATATTATCAAATGCTAGTATCATTTATTTAATGTTATTTAAGCAAGAAAAATTAATTGACAAAAAGCGGATTTAACTCTTAATAGCATTTTCTCTCAGTCAATCATAAAGAAATTGTTAAAAAATGTTAAAACTTAAAGAATAATTATGGATGTAGAAAGAGATTTTTTTTTTAAAGTAGATATAGCATCATTTTCATTTATTTTGCTATTACTTACAGCATGTTCATAATCCGTAGACATTCCCATAGACAGTTCAACATTGTTTATATCCAAACCGAGTTTTTCACAGACCTCCTGCCTGCATTTTGCAAGGGTGATGAAGTCGGGGTTTGGTCCTTGGGATGTATCAAAGTCATATATTCCAATGGTCATCAAACCTTGGAAATCTAGTCCAGGGCAGTTTTTGAGTACATATTCTACTAGGTTGGTGGCATTTTCAGGTTCAGTTCCATTTTTTGCTGTAGAAACCAAGAGTAGGATAATTTTATTTTGATTAATTTGCACTTAAAAACAATTGAGAAATATATTCATAAAAGTGCTTGAATCTTACCCCCAAACATTCATTTACAATGAAATATATTTTTGATAGTGACAATAAACTAAAATCAAATAATTAAATCGGTGTAAACACAGTAATGATCATCCCTAAAAGTACAAATATGTTATGTGTTTTTTTTATAGTTGTTGCATGCTTTGATTAAACAAATTAATAGTATCAAAGTTTTTTCGAGTCATTTAAATTAACCTTAGTAATATTAATAGCAGATGAACTTGTGAATCACAATCACGCATATCCTAGCTGATCTTAAAGGCAATTTGAAGGTGGCAGAACTTTTTGTGGTTCGACTCTGGAAGCACCACCGCCACTCCTATTTCTGCCTAATAACAGCAGTGTTATACTCTGTTGTGTTCTGGTCTGAACATGGATGTGGTAAGGGAAACATACTTTTCTGAGGCATTCCACCTTAGTCCTCAGGGGTAACAATGCATCTGTTGCTAACCTTAGGTGAGATTTTGAACTTACCTAGGGTTGATTACAGATGTCCATGGGCGGCAGAAGCCACTTACCATCAAGTGGGGTGCATGCTTGTTTGCTACTTCCGAAAAATAAAAAAAGGCCAAAGTTTGAGAGGAGGGATGATGGGTGGGTAAGTTGAAGGATGTATGTTTGTTACTTAAACATGCTAGAATAGCTAAACAGATCTGGACTAGATCATAATTTACTTTTTATCTCAGAAAATGTGTGGTTCCCGTGGGATAGATTTGGATAGAGATAAGAGTTAAATAACTTAAAAAAAGCTATTTGTCTTAGTTATGGGATAACATTTATTTCTCGAGGGAACCATGTAATTAAAAATAATTTTGCTAAATTAAGTCAATAGAGATTTAAAATACTGCTCAGACTGCAGGCACTGCAAGTTGAAAATAAATCATAAAATGTTTAAAATTCTTACCTTCTTCCCCACTAGTATTGACCTGCACCATAACTTTTAATTTCTCTTCCCCCTTTCTGTATTTAATCCATTGCTTATTTAGATTTTCAGCAATTTTGTCAGAGTGAATAGTTTCAACCATAAATAGGCCCGGAGAACCTATAAGTTTATTTATTTTATTACTTTGCAAGTGGCCTATGAAATGCCATTTTATATCTTTACACTTTTCAAGTAATTGAGGGTCACTGGATTTCTCTGCCAGTTCATTAATATAGTTTTCTCCAAAGTGTCTCTGGCCGGCTTCATAAGCTTCTATTACTAGAGATGCTGGCTTGATTTTTGACACAGCCACCAATCTTGGCATAACCTGGGGTAGATCCTGGAGAATAAGTAATAAAAACGTGGAAAATATGTATGAATAAAAAATGGAATATATGTATAGCTTTGTTAACATTAGATTTCAAATAAATTTTGGTAAATCTCTGTTAACCACATGATTTCTATAGATGATTTTTACAACATCGAGGTTATGTCAATGTCCAAAAATATGTTTTTACGCGGTATTCTACCAAGGAAAACAAATGAATTTTTCGACATTAAATTAAAAAATTATACAGGTACACCGTCTTACTTTACTTCTTCTAGCCACCGCTTTCTCAATATTCGCCAAAACAGTCTTTAAGCCATTCATCACGTCAGTTTCTGGTACAACCGAGTCTCCAGACATTGTTATTTAAAACCCCCTTTTTTTATATGATAGTTAAATGTTTTTTTTTCATAGATTGACGTTTCTTATCAATCCAATTAAGTTTGACAAATGTCTCTTATCAGCTGTGAGCTGACATTTTAATTACAATTCACGGTGCAAAATAAGTACAATCACTTAAAATTGATTTTATTCATTTCAACAATTTAACGATGCGATTGTGCGATTTAACATAAAAATAAGTACATGATACAAAATGTACTTAAGTTGTATTATGTATAATTATGTGGCACGCGCTATAGTGCAAACGGCTTGACGGATTGTGACATATGAAATTTTATTAGAATCGTCTGTTTGAAGAGTGAGTTGTATAAAGTCTACACTTTATATTATGAATCTAATATGAATTATAATTTGTGACATTAAAGTTTATTTTGTTTAGTACGGTAAGGTTATAATCTGTTTATCTATATTATCTTTACTTAACATATAAAGTAACAATTTTATTGAAAATTTAAAATACTCAATTTACATTTCCGAACGTTAAACATAAACGTCAATAAGATTGATTTTCCTTACGTTTGTTTGTTGCGTTTTCGCGACGGAAATTGTATGTTTTCCGACTTCTTACGTAGATATTATGCTTCTATCGCGCTTCAGGTGCTTTGGCTGATATTATTTCAGCCATGAACGTGCTAGAAAAGGCGGAGAAGTCGCTTGAATATTTGAAAAGTTGCGAAAGATCGGCCAAGTGAGTACCGCTTTACCGCAATATATTTCTTAGCTTACATACAGGCCAAGATCAAGGTCCGTAAAGCCTTATTTGGCTGTTTACGTTTTGCAATAGAATTCAGATGTACATTATTAAAACAAAGAAATTTAAGGAAATATTTCGATACAGAAGCAGCAGCGCAGCAGAAGTACCTAATATAAAGATAAAGAAATTTGATTATTAAATATTATTCAAGCTACTTAAAGGCTCGAATTTTCAGAGATATTTATTAGCATGGAAATCATATAGGACATGTTTAATTGTAGCCGCAAGATCCATATTATTAAAATAAGGATATTTTTCGATCTGTAAGGAACATTTGCCTATGAACAAATGCAAATGTTCAATATACTTACAAATAAATAGGTTTTATACTGAAATTTGTGATAGGAGCGTTGCTACTCTTACAAGTTGAATAGAAATGGCTCTTAAAATTAGATTATAAATACTTCTAAGTAGAGAATCAACTTTGAACAAATTGTTTGTGTTGGTTTAGTTTTATATCAATATGAAAATGTTCATGAGTAATTGTATGAATTATTGGGGTGATATGTATTCTATACAGTAACAATAAGTTAAACGTAAAACTTACTTTTTATTTGTGACCTCGACTGCTTTAATTTTGTGTCTTCCATCACACAGAGGCCATGAGCTCCAAGCAGCAGCAGGGACCCTGGGCAGGTGTCTTGGGGTACTGGGTACAAGGCCCAGTTGTGCCAGACACTATGCCAATCTGCTGCATTCCGCTATACCTACCCTGTTGGCTCTAGCTAGTAATGTTAGTGTGAGTATTGCTTGAGTTTATATTGATAACTGTTTCTAACCCCACTGGGAACAGAGCTCACCCTATTGCAGGGAGAATGGATTTAATATTAATTGTATATTTTTTTCTTGTATGATTATGTGAAAGTAATAGCTTATTTTATTTACTATTTATATGCCTACCAATTACGATCATTTTCTAAGGTTGACTGGTAGAAAATACCATTGGGCAGTAAGTTCACCCTTGTAACCTTAAATTTTGGTGTTACAAAAGAATGAATAATTGAATAGTGCAATGGTGTTGCACCATGTTTGTGATTGATTGATGAAGGTATGGGTGGCTGCGTTGTGTTGGGTGTTTTCAAGCTACCCATCAGGCCCCCAATATGGTTTGACATGATGAAACAATACAAGTTAAATATTTTTTTTAAATAAAACATAGACACATGCGGGCGGGCGCTCATACACACACACACGCTCGCGCGCGCACACACACACACACCGGAAAAAAGAGTTTTTCATTATAAGTGACCAATGTATGTCTTATGAGAAATAAAAAATATTATAAACCAAAACCAAAACAAAATGCTTTTGCCTTACTCATACACTCAGTGTAGGAAGTCATCACTTAGTATTTGTATATTCCTAGTTCTGTAATCAAGGTATGTAAATTAATTATTTAGATTTATTTTATAACTTAGATAGTTATTGTAACAACATCAGTTGTACGACTGATGTTACATCTATTCTTGTTCCAAGAGTTAGAAATAGTCAAATTTACTTGTACAGATTCCCTACAGAGTGTTATTATAAGACTTCAAATAGGTGCAATAAGAGCTATGCAATTCATTTTAGTGCCTCTAGAATTAAAGGTTAAAAATAAAAATATATGTATATACAAGTATGGTTCAATTGAAAACTGCCTCTCTTTTTTTTTAAATTAACCTTGTATTTTTTACAAACTATACCCATGATGGAGGTATATATTTGCCTTGTATATTTTTATATGTTAATTTAATGTCCAGGCTGAAGTGCGTCTTGTTGGAGATGAAGCATTGAACAGGGCAGTGGCAGGTGGATTTGCATTCCACTCTTATAAAACTAACATCATCCTTCAGAATCAAATTGATCCTAGCAGGAATGCAAGGTAAGATAAAAACACTCATAGCTTTCTACACTCATAGTCCCACACTAGGATTTCCTCCTATGTCGTGGGTGCCATGGACACACAAAGACAAATATACAATCACCCAGATGCAAAACAGAAATCATCATTGAGATGTCTGTCTGGCCGGGGATCAAACCTGGGACCCTTGCGTGTTAGACCACTATCTTGACCGATACACAACGTGGGTCGTCAATATAAAATAATATTATGATAATTTATTTTGTTACTGAAGTAAATAAATAATAAAAAATGGAAATTATTACAACACTAGCTGCGCCCCACGGTTTCACCCGCGTATTAG
>MOOZ01002825.1:60898-73779 GCA_002930495.1 Cecropterus lyciades
ATTCAGATGTCTGTCTGGCCGGGGATCGAACCCGGGACCCACTGCGTGTCAGACCGGTATGGTGACCGCTCAGCCACGCGGGTCGTCAAATGGTAAGTGGTAATTGTCGCTCAGGAATTAACTTATTATAATACAGGGGTTCTATCTGAAGTCAACGTTAGATGCGTTGTTACTACCGTCGACTAAGATCTCCTTATATGAAAGTGAACCGGCAACCACACCTTTTCGTCGAAACGCAAGAACTGCTTCTCGCTAGAAATAGGTGTGGCGGTGGTACCTCCCCTGTCGAACTACATTGGTTCTACCACCTGGTAGAGGTTAAAGAAAATTTGTGCGTTAGTAGCGAGTAGAGGTGTGTGAATATCATTCAAAGCCAATCGTATCGAATATTAATATTCGATTCGAAAATTGAATCGAATAATTCGAATTTTCGTATACATTGAAATTCGACACATTAATTCGAAAAAAATGGAATAATTTAAAAAATATCGAAAATTTTCGTACAATTTCTAATAATCCGATTTTTATTCGCAAATTTTCGAGTAATTGTCTTTGATTTCGAAATTCGAGTCAATTGTGCAATTCGAGTTTCGAATCTTCATATTAATTAACATATAAATCTTAATATTAACATTCGATTTGGAACGAATAACTCATAAGTTTGAATTATTCGCATACGCCTAGTAGCGCTACATTCGCGCGTTAACGACACTCGCTACCAAAGTGTTCTCGGTGGATCGCTGTCTGTGATCGCTGCATCGGTTCCAGGGTGAACCTGATAGGGTGGTCGTCGCGCAAGCAGTTCGAGGAGATGTGGGTGGGCCTGCTGGGCGCGCTGCAGGGCAACGGGCCGCACTGGGCGGTGCGCGGGCTGACGCAGCTGCTGCTGTCCGCCGCGCGCGCCGCGCACGTGCCGCGCCACGCCGCGCCGCCCGCCGCCGGGTGCGTGTGTGCACGTCATTGTATGTGCGTACGCGCGATTGTACGTGCGTACGCGTGATTTTATGTGTGTGTACGCGTGATTGTATGTGTGTGTACGTGATTATATGTGTGTACGCGTGATTGTATGTGTGTGTACGTGATTGTATGTGTGTACACGTGATTGTATGTGTGCACGCGTGATTTTACGTGTGTGAGTGTGAGTTCGTATGCGTGTGTGCGTGTGTGAATAAGTATGTGTGCGTATGCAACTGCAAACAAGCGAGCGCGTGTTTCAGTATGTATCTGCGTGTGGATTCGTATGTGCGCGCGCTTGTTTTGTGTGCACGAGTATGTGTGCGCACAGACGTATATGTATGTGTCTGTGCGCAAGTAAATGGGCGTGCGCGTACGTATTTGTTTGCTTTCTTTTTTATTGCTTCTTAATGTGTGTGCTTATACGTGGGCGTGTGTGTGTATTTGTTAATTTATTACAATATGTAAGGGTTTCATGATGTTTTATGCGTGGGCTAAGATAGTATAATATAATAATTAACCGACTTCAAAAAGGAGGAAGTTATCAATTCGATTGTTTTTTTTTTTATGTATGTACACCGATTACTCCACCAACTGTGGACCGATTTTGAATTTTTTCTTTTATTCGATAGGGAATACTTGTCGTTTGGTTCCATAGTCACATAAGTCATGATCTGATAATGATATCCCGGGAAAATCGAGGAAAACATTCAAATTCTCACTTATTTTGATTAAATTGAGATAACTCAGCCGCTGCCAATCCGACTTTCATAAAAAATTGACCTTCAACACCTCAATCCTGATGAGGCAGGGGTACTACTAGTCTAAACCATAAACGTTTGGTTTTTACGAATATATAATAGGATTGTTAATCAAAGATATATCTTTAAAGTTGAAGGTCAATAAAAAATTGACCATTAACGCTGACTAATTGATGCTAGCAGAGACAAAGACGAAAAAATTAAACTTCAACTCTGCAGCCCAATGATTCAGGGGTACTGAACGCCTAAGCCGTAAGAAAAAGCCATTTTGTGTTTGCGGATGTAAAATATGATTGCTTAGCAGAGGCATACGGTTAAAAAAATTGACCTTCTACATCCTTCTTAATTCTTGATAATGTAGAAATTATACTGCATAAATCTTATGAGTTTGGTATTTGTTGCTTACATATTTTTACTGGGTTTCTGATTAGCGACATCATCTATACGCTGATGATGATGACCTATGTAATGGGTTAGGATTGGGTTTAGCTTTAGTGTTTTATAGGATGAGTTAGGTTGGGTTTGGCCGTAAAAGAAAAAAATAAAACTAAGCGAGCGGGGCGCGGTAACGCCCTGCGAGCGGGTGCGCCCAGTTCATATAAATTGTAAGTGTTGTAAATTATGGCCTGGGCTTAGATTTAGGTTAATTTTTGAATTTATGTTGAAGGTTGAAATAACGTTGGTATTAATGATTCTGTTTATGTTTTCACGAACATTTTTGTCCACTAAGCCAATGTTAGTTTTATTTAGTTATAATATCATTACTAAAAAGCGTTAAAAAAACTTCAAGAAAATTACAACCGACTTTAAAGATAGAAAAAAGTAAAAAATAATTTTAATACATGTTAGTTTAATACATACTCCTGAAGTGGGCGCTCAACATTATATATTACGACTACAGAACTGTATCCAATAATCTTGAGCGCCGCGTTTTTTGTAATAATAAATTCAATACGTTAAATCCTGGCAGATACTAAAGCCAGTCCAATATGTGTTACATGTAGATTCTCCCACCTTTCAGTATTATAATGGGCACATTTCTCTTCACAGCATGCAACGTCTCCGCAACATCCTGGTCGGCACGAAAGCGTTTAGCTTGTTCAATGAGATAAACTTGGAGCGGATACCGTTTCTGAAGGAGGACTTCGACGGCTACTTCTACGCTCAGTTCAGTACTGAGTACTTGAAACTTGCTTCTGGTTAGTTCTCTTTTTGTATTTATTTGGTATTAAACTGTCCTCTGTTGCTTTTTATAACTTGATTTCTCTATCGTCCATCTTCTTCGCTTTCTTTATTGTATATCTTGTATTCAATATTTAACTTATCTTATATCCTTCTATTTCCAAATATTTTCTGTTCTCTATCTCTCTTCTTAGTAACTGATCCTGACATTCATTCATTATCCATCCTTTTCGGTTTCCAAATATCTTTCTTTATTTTCTCTCTATCTCTATCTTTTTTCTATTTGTAAAATCTTTCTCATCTGGATTCTTATTTTGTTATTTGTTAACTTTATTTTTAATCTCTTTGTCTATTAATGATCGATCGATCTCTTTTTCTTCCAGTTTCTCCCTCTCTCTTACTTTCGTAGGAATCAATTAACAAACATCCTATTTTTCTTCTAGAATTGTCCGACGAAGGTTCCTACAAGGTGCGTCGGGAAGTGAAACGCAAGAGGAAGAACAAGGAGATCGACGTGAACAGCTGTTTGCAGTTACTCATGGACATAACAGCTGAAATGTTGGAGCCGAAGGTATGTTTACAGAACTAAGGAAATCTAACTGGAATAATGTGGATATATAGAAAAGAGACAATTCGCTCGTAAAAGTAGGATCGAGTAGCTTGTGCATTATTTTCAAAGTTCGCACTATTACGGAGCGTGATATTAAATAAAAAAAATAACTGAGGACCTCTTCTACGCACTGGTCCTCTCCTAAGGGGGAATTTTGTCAAGTCACCGCGCCTGATTTACGTGTTAGTATGAATTTTCGATTTGGTCTTTTAATAATCGCCAGGGTATTGTAAGGGAGACATGCTTTTCCGAGGCATTCCATCTTAGTCCTCAGGAGTAGCAACGCATCTGTGACTAACCTTATGTGAAACCTTGATCTTACCTAGGATTGATTACAGATGTCCATGGGCGGCAGTAGCCACTTACCATCACGTGGGTTGCATGATCGTTTGCTAGTTTGCTATTTCCATACTGAAAAAAAAAATGGAAAGAGTTGTAATGAATGAATGTGTTATCTTGACAACCTGAGGTCCCCCCTCAGCTTGTCAAGCGAACACATTCTTCTGATATAACGTCTTTAGTGGTTGGTTATGTAGTTAAAAGTTACAATCAGTGAGTGTGTTACTCTTACAGTGTCTATGTAGATGGTCGCTCCTATTTTCTTACATGTTAACTTGTGTAATAATATCCTACGTTATGATATGGTATCAAGTTGGATACCATGTATCCGTTTATCTTATGATATTATACTTATGGAAGCGTGACGATATGAATATACAATACGTGACAAATTACAGTGTAATTCAAGACCGACACTATTCATTCCTTTTGCTATGTTTCTTTCTATTATTATTTTACTTATTTCAGTCATATTTTATTTTCTCTTCCAGGCTCCAACTGGTCTGGCAGCTCGCACGGCGCTCCTATCAACCCTCAGCATGGCGAGCGTGGTGTTCTCTTCTCCATCACACTGGTGGCGGGCTGCCACCCAGCTGGCCACCCATCAGCCTCTACACTCCCATCATAGCGCCCCGACAGCGGCTCTACACGCTCTGTCGGAGTGCGTGCCTGTTTTACACGCTACGTCCGGGGCTCAGGTAATACTGGTTTGTTGTACCGTGGTTTCCACCAGCCTCTACATTTTTTCTCTATTCGGGGCTCAGGCTACACTGGTCGTAATGTGCCACAGTCTCCACCAACCTCTACATAGCCTACAACAGTGCGGAAATGGCTGCTCTACGTGATCTGTTTGTGGTACGTATCGCTAGAATTTACCAACCTCTACTTTCTGATTAATGAAAATAACGTGTTCTGTTCGAGGCTCAAGTAACACTGGATTTAACGTACCTATTGCTTATGATAGATGGTACTTTCGAGTCGTAACATTTGCATCATACTATACTAACGACGCTTCTATACGCTTTATCAGTGCGTGCCCGTGTTGCTCGTTACGTCCAGTGTTCAGGACGTACTCAGTAGTGGTAGAACGTGGTATCTAACAGACCTCTACATTTCAACGGATAGTAAGTATTTGTGGGACTTAAGAAGCCGTCTATGGACATCTGTCACCAGCATGTTCTATTTTAAGTCAATCACAGTTACGTTTCTGTTGCTAAGATCTGTGATGGTCGCGACATATTTAAGTGAGCCTGCAACCACAGTCTTCAACGGAACGCAAGAACAACTTCACGATATAAATAGTTATGACGGTGGTTCCTCCCCAGTCAAGTTGCACTGCCCACACCACACCATCTGGTTTTAAGGACGGAATACGATCACACATACCGCCGTCCCCAGGTTGGTAGTTGCACCGTTCGAGCTCTCACTCTTGCCGCCCGGAAGCCCCCTTTAGTCGTCTCTTACGACTGGCAGAGGATACAATAGTCCTATTCTGATCCTGGAACTACAGGGACGAAACTACGTTCGTTCTACCTGGAAACTCATTCGTTCACTTTCCTCTGCAGGAGATCTCCACGGTCCATCAGAAGCTGCTGAAGTCGCTGTCATCGAGCTACGCGCCGCTCCGCCAGGCGGCGCTGCAGGGCTGCCTCATCCAGCTCACGGGGCAACGCGGGCCCCACGACGAGCTCAGCGCTCAGCTCACTGTCGCCGTCGCGCAGTACCTCCGGGAGGATACCAGGTGAGCTTTCGTTGTCCATCTCCACATTCTACCAGAAGCTGCTGAAGTCGCTGTCAATCTGGGCAAGTTATAGGATGGAGCGAGTTTCACATATCGCGAACTGATAGCAAATTAGCATGGAGACCAATTAACAGTGGATGTATAAACTATCGCAAATGGACTACTGTGATCAACCCCAGATAAAATCAGTCTTAACTATGGTTAGCCACAAATTAATCCTAACCCTGAGGACTAAATTGGAATGCCTCTGATAAGTATGTCTCACTAACCACACCCTTCAGACCAGAACTAAGGGCTCTACCGTTTTCAAAACCTCGCTTAATTGCCAAACTTATATTTCTAGATAGAAGGATGATAGATAAAACATTTATTTCATAGCTTAAGACACAACACAAAATAGACATATAAAACATTAAACAAAGGTTGGTACACAGAGACAGAAAACAAGTTACTTACACTAAACTTAGAGAGACACAGCGTCCCCGCTAAACACAAATAAAAAAAAAAACAAAATACTAATAAATATTATTAATTAATTCTATATATGTTGAAACAACTCCTCATAGAGCAGTTTATCGTCTAGCGAATTGAGAGATGTCGATTTCATGGTAGAAGAGGCGTAAATGTTATGTCTCTTTGACGACAGCGCGCTTTATCAAACTCCCCAAAATGCGAACACAACTGTCACTCCACAAGATGAAAATTTCGCATTAGGTCCCTGTTGTTGTTAGTAATATAACTTTTACAGGATATCCCACTACGAGCAGAGTTTGTACTGGGCGGTGCTGTTCACGCTGGTGAGGCTGGGTCATCCGGACCTGATGACGATCGCTGTGGACTTCCTGCTGAGACGGCCTAAACACTACTGTACTGATGTTGTTGTTAAGGTGAGTGCTTTTTAACCGACTTCAAAAAGGAGGAGGTTATCAATTCGGTTATTCCGCCAACTGTGGACCGATTTGTATTTTTTTTTCTTTTATTCGGTAGAGTATACTCGCCGTTTGGACCCATAGTCACATAAAAAATCATGATTTGATTAGCGCTGACTTCGGGACTATGTACCAAACCAATATGTATTTAAATTATTTTTCACTTTTTTTGTAGCACTGATGTCGGTTGTATTTTTTAATTTTTTTTATTACACTAATTTTACTTAATTTGTTTTGGTTTGTGTGATTTGTGTAGCTTGAGCGAGTGGTTGGGATGGTTGGTGTGTTGGGTGTTTTTTCATACAGAAGAACAGTTTCACACAGAACAGAGTTTTTGACTTATTTTTGTAGCTCAAAACTATTTTGTAGTTTTTAGTATAAATTTGTTGTAGAGCGCGATTCCATTGTGTTTTACTTGTTACAAAAAAAAATCTTTAAATTTCGATTACTTTTGATATAGAAGATGGATTTTGATAAAATAAGAAGTAAAATGTTATCTAAAGATATGAACGTAAACACTTTCTACACTCATAGCCCCACAGTAGAATTTTCTCCTGTGTCGAGGGTGCCATGGACACACAAAGACGAATACACCAACACCCAGACTCAGAACAGAAATCTAAACTCATCATTCAGATGTCTGTTTGGCCGGGGATCGAACCCGGAATCCACTGCGTGTCAGACCGGTGTGGTAGTCTCCATACCGCTCCGCCACGCGGGTCGTCAAATATGTCGTATTTCAGAAATTTAAACTTAAATTTAATAGTTTTTAATCGATTTAATTTCGAACATATAACAAAAAAAAACATAAAATAAAAAAAAGTAGAAATTTCTATTCTTACTCAGTCTTCCGAATATTTTTGCAAATACATATATATCCCATACAGATACGCGAAGTTTTAATATTTCATTATATGTATGGAGTTTAGAAGCTCAAATATTTACCTTGTAACAAAAGTGATTATTTTCTTTAATTACGTACAATTTTACCTTAACAGGGAATAACAACAACTCTCCAAGAGCAAATATTACCCAAAGACCTGAAGAACAGTATTATAGAGAAAATTTTGGAGAATTTGAAGAACCTTTCAGAAGACCACGCTGTTCAAATACTCATGGTGCATCTTTTCTCGGGTAATTTTGATATTAGAACTTTAATATAAACAATAGAGCATAATAGCCTTTTTTTTGTAACGAGGGGGAAACCTTCAAAAGGTACCCAGGTTTCAAAGGTTACCGCACTAAAACCCCTCCGGTGGCCGTCCTCAGCGCTGCGTGGGGGACTCCGGGATCTCCAGCGGAACACAACCGGAGTCCTCCGAGCGCGATGCCCCTTACGGGCTCTTCCCTGTGAGCGGACGGCATGCGACCACACATGCCGCCGTCCTTCCCCAGGTCGCTTGGCTGGACGGTTTGAGCTCCCATTCTTGCCGCCCGCAACCCCGGAAGCCCCCTTTTAGTGGCCTCTTGCGATAGGCGATACCGTAGCCCTATTCTGGTCCTGAAACTACAGGGACAAGAGCATCATAGCCTAACTGTTGAAACTCGATCTTTCAAGCGATTTTGCTAAAAAAAAAATGTGTGTGTATTAGAAATTCTAGTTTTTTTGTTTCGAAATGGCAACACCTTTGTTTACATTTTTGATTTCAAATTTAATTTCAGACTTTATAGAAATGTTAAATTTTGTGAAGAGTGCACTTGGCCAAGTAATAAATATGTGGAGGATATTTGTTTTCTATTGTCTCAGATGGACTGCCTGCTTGTTTGCTGATTTAATTTAATAAGAAAAAAATGTTACTAGTCAAAGTTTAATAGCATTAAGCTTTGACTAGTAATTAGGCTAAAATCAAACGAATACTGTTACTTTCTTCACTAACTTTCTTTCAATTGACTTTTATGAATTGTTGTTCTTTTCAGCTGACAGTAAGCTAATAAGCCCAAAGCTAGAGTCCGACGTATCAAACATGGACCCCGACATATTAATGAGCTCGATGGAACGAATCACGTTGCTCTACAAAGTGCTCCGTCAAGTGAAATGTAGGGAGAACCAGTATATCCTGACCTCCGCTCTGAAACACTTCCTAAGAGAGACTCTGCCGCCCGCCGCGACACTCAGTAGAGTCGTGATAGAGTTCGTCGAGTGTTGCAAGGAGGCTGAGAGACGGGGTCTGGGTGTTTTCACAGATAGGGACAGATGGGTGGAGTGCTCGGTATTGAACTCTGAGGTTGTTTTTGAGGTGAGTTTTCTGTGATTTTTTTACACTCTTACTGAGCTCACTAACCCATAGTACAAGTTTATTACGCTTCCTCTAAATAGATAACTGTTTACGTTTTTGACAATACTTTGTAAGTTATAGCCGATAAACGAATATGTTAACGTCCGTTACATTGAAAAAAAAAACGGTGATCGTTCTGAGAAAACGGTATAAATTGTACTAAGGGTACAGTAACGTCGTTAAAGTAATGATAGACTCCTAATGTATCTACATATTTTCTATACATAATTTATGTAAATTATAGGAGTTGAGTTAATATGAGTCTAAAAGCATAATCTGGAGATATTCGAACTGCCGACATTTTATTCTCAGTTTAAGGTTTTTTTAGCAAAACTTTAGAATTCTGTTTTTTTTTTTTCGAGAAAATTGAAAAGAAAAAACAACAACGCCTTTTTGTCAAATTTCATTTTAATTGTTCAACTTTTCAGGTGTTCGAAACATCAGTAACACAGGACCAGCTGCCAGTTCTAAGCGGTTGGATCTTTGAAGCTCTATGTCATTTACTGACAGACAAACTGTCATCACACTTACTGCCATATTGCGTCCTGATATTACTGGTATCAGCCAGTTCTAACCAGTTCATACGAAGCGTTGCCTCTTTGGCTCACCACATATTCCGATTGGGTTATAAAAATGTGGAAAATTTACATGAAAATACAGTTTTTAATCAGTTAACACCCAAAAGTGTTGCCATGTCGTTCGCGGATCGCAGATTGTTGTGTGTTGTGGCGACACAGTCGAATTTCACACCATCACAGTTGGAGAGGTTGAAGGAACTCTGTGATGAGAATGAGTGCTTGAGTGATTTGATGGAATGTTTGGATAAACTTTAGTATTTGTGAGAGATAATTCCGCTTGTATCGGCCCATACATAATTGGTTGTATTGTACTATAAATAAATTGTATTTCTGAATTTAGAATTTTTTTCAAAAAATAAAAAAGAATAGGGATAGAACATGCTTACCTCAGACTGATACGTATATCAGTGTGAATTAAATGATTGAACAATTGTGAATTTGGAAAAAAAAATCAAATTAATGTTCACAGAGTGTGTTAATTTGCTGATAATGTGCATTAACAATTCCTCCATTTTATGGATATGCAAAGAAATGTTTATGTTTGTACTCAATAAATTTTTAACCCAGCATTGCCCGGAAATTGAACTAAGTAACGAGTAAATTAAGGTAGTTGATAAATTAATGTAATTTATTGTTTAGCTCTACCCGGGAATCGAATCGCCTGCATGGCAGGCCGGTGATAATGCAGTACATGGTCGCTTAATCCACTGCTATTTATAGGATTATTACCTCAGAGTACTAATTAGTATAGACTATACTCAGCCGAGACAATAGTAAGAATTGTAGGTATAGGTATGAAAATTGTTTAAAAAACTGACTAGCTTAGTTGTGAAATATGTATACTGTGAAACAGTATTTTCCAAACAAAATAACATTTTAATAGTAATATATTAAATATTAATTGTAAAATAAAATAAAGATGTTTAATAAAACAATAAAGCTTCCTTTAAAACTCTAATGCTTTCGACACTGATACATTAGAATTTTCTCCTGTGTCGTGGGTGCTGTATACACACACAAACCGGGCAGACAGATATCTGAACGATGAATTTCATATTACGAACGATGAATGCCGGGTATCGAACCGGTAACACACTGTGTCAGATCGGTTTGGTGACAACTCCGCCATGCACCTCGTCTAAAACTATGCACTCGGAACTTGAATTTCGACTATACAATTATAATATTGAGAGCTCGGTCTTTCAATCGAGGGTCCGAAGTTCTAGTCCCAGGCACGCACCACTGATTTTTCTAAAATTATGTGCGTATTAGAAGTTAATTATCACTGCTTTACGGTGACGGAACACATCGTGAAACCTACACACCTGAGAGTTCTTTAAAAAAGTTCTCAAAGGTTCAGCGCGGTGGACTATGGCCTGAAACTCTCATTCTGAGAGAAGACCCGTGCCCAGCAGTGGGACAATAATGGGTTTATGGTGTGGTATTATAATATGAATCATGATAAAGTACTGACCTGTGCCTACAGTTCATACCCGGGTTGGCTCGCTCTATACTTAATAGTGACTCTGAGGCTAATTAAATTGTATAGTGTGTAAGGTAGGTAATTGGCTATTTGACAGTTGGTGTTTCTAATCTAAGCTATAAGGAAGGGTGAGGTTAGCTTGTGTTGGATTTGAATAATGGTGGCTTGCAGAGAAGAGACAAAATCTTATATATTATATCATTTCACTATATTCATTATCATGACGACCCGCGTGGCGGAGCGGTCACCATACCGGTCTGACACGCAGTGGGTCCCGGGTTCGATCCCCGGTCAGTCAGAAATCAGAATGATGAGTTTAGGTTTCTGTTCTGGGTCTGGGTGTTTGTGTATTCGTCTTTATGTGTCCCCACTGTGTGTGTGGCACCCACTATACAGGAGAAAATCCTAGTGTGGGGCTATGAGTGTAGAAAGCGTGTGTGTATTATATGTTTGTATAATATTTCCAATAATATCATTTGAGTAGTAATAAAGTTTTAATCGAGGGTCCGAGGTTCGAATCCTTGTTACGCACCTTTTATAAAATGATGTGCGTTTCGGAAATTAATTACTTCATTTTTCAAGTGTGTCCGTGAATGCGGGCGTAGTTTGTATGTGTGAGTACGTGGAAAGGGAGAGAGCACGTGGTATAACTATTCACGTTAAATACTTTTCTGAAATCGTCAAATAGCCAATTAGATATAAATGAATTATTTTATTACAATTAATAAAATGGTTAATAACGGCCATATATTTTTTTTAAGTATAAAAGTTAATAAGCCACTATGATCTTACATTGATTATTTTTAAGTAGCACCATTTTAGTTTTAAACACTCTATGGCACTTTATGGTTAAACAAATATGTATAATTTGTGATAGTTATAAGGATATGTCATGACAGAATGGATGACAAAAAATACTTTCGTTTTGGGTACACTTTTGTGTTTTTTTCTCGTATTTGTCAATTGACTTACTAACCAATGAACATCAGATGTAAAGGTGACTTCACGAAAGATCAATTCTATATAAGAAATCATTATGTGAAAGTATAGTTTGCAAAACAACACGATTAAACAATTTTCATGAAATATATGTTATATTATTAAATATTTGTTTATAATGAAGAAACAGCAAACAAATCAGTCGACCTGATGGTATAACTTAAAAAAATGAGTTAATAATAATAAGAGAGGGATAGTGAGTTATTCGTACTTCTCTCAGTTTTGTAACACCTTTTTGTTCGTATGTTTCTGAGTGTACACCCGAAGTCCATTTGTTGGTAAGTCTGATTGTCTCGTCTAATTTAATGTGTTAGTGTGTTTTTTTCAAATAATAATATTATAAATTTCTAATAATATATTTGAATTAAATTTAATGTTATTCGTGATTTTAAAATCGATTTATGGTGTATTCTTATCAAATACAAAGATTGTAATGATTCCTTCTCGTTCGTTCTCTATAGTGTGCGAGCGAGATAGTTATATAAGCCGCAAAATATTACAATCATTATTGAATTCATTTACGATATATATTTTATTCGAAGTAAAATCTGTAATAATTATACAAAAATGATCAGCCTTATGTTATGTGTTCTCTAAATGTTTGAAAATGAAATTATGTAGTCGAATAAATAGTTTAATTGAAATTAGAAGTAGGAATTTCTTAAGAATGTTTAAGATCCTAACATTTTATTACACATGTAGCGACGCCATAGAACACAATATCGAATAGAAATGGGATGATTCGTTTTGACTTTTAATTTATTTTAAATATTTACGAATCGTTAAGAAATAAATAAAAACGAATTAAATATTAATGAGTAAAGGAGAAAATCTTAATATATATTGACTTGCTAACAATGAAAAGGGCTTAAAGTTTACAAAAATACAGTTACAAAAATTATTGATGTTATTAATTCGCATAAACGAATAATTAATTTGTTTTTTAGTTAACTGCATTGATTTATGAATGTCATTTATGTTGACACTAGCTGCGCCCCACGGTTTCACCCGCGTATTAGTTACTACAAA
>MOOZ01002825.1:73897-86566 GCA_002930495.1 Cecropterus lyciades
TGAAAAGATAGACTTATGCTGTCGCTGACTTTTTTTAGAACTTTTGAAGGGGATCAATTCTGTCATACATATTTTTTACGAAACCTTAACCGTTTACGCAGCGCATGCAGCGGAAGCTCTCATTAGAAAAAAAAAACCCCGATTTGTAACATTCTTCATTGGTGCTCCGCTCCTGCTAATCTTATCGTGATGATATATAGCCTATAGCCTTCCTCGATAAATGGGCTATCTAACACCGAAATAATTTTTCAAATCGGACCAGTAGTTCCTGAGATTAGCGCGTTCAAACAAACAAACTCTTCAGCTTTATAATATTATATTATAGAATTATAGATTATAGATTTCTAGTCGATATTTGTTCTGTGGCAGATAGTTTTAATGTAATTTAATTAATGAGCTTCAAGGATCTATTCACAAGCGTAACGATATGGCAATAAAATTACCTCTTTCTGTACAAATAATATGTAGGATTGCTTCACGCTAGTAATTATATAGGCATAATCGCTAGGCCATGAAACATTCGTTTGGCGTTACAAGCGGAAACGTTGAGCTAATTTTGGTGGTAGAACTCTATGGTTTGACTCAGGAAGCACCACCGCTACACCTATTTTTGCTTAATAACAGCAGTGTAAGCATTGCTGTGTTCTGGTCTGAAGGGCGTGGTAAGGGAGTCATACTTACTTGAGACGTTCCAACTTAGTCCTCAGGGTAGCAACACATCTGTAAGCAAACCCAGGTAAGATTGATCTTATCTGGGGTTGATTTCAGGTGTCCATGTGCGGCAGTTGCCACATACCATCAGGTAGACTGCATGCTCGTTTGCTACTTCCGTATTTTAAAAAAAAAGCTATTTTGCTGTAATTTGCAGCAAAGTTTCGTGGCCTCATAAGATCAGACCCATATATTTGTTAACGCTCAACGCTGACGCTTGCAGCGCAGAGCGATTGACGCTTTGCGATGCGAATGTTTCTTGGCCCTCGGGTAAAGACGACGTTTCATTAGGGATGTGCGAATTAACTAAGTTTTGGATGTGTGTCGTTTCAGCGAACATATGACTTGATTAATTCCTTAGATTTTATCGTTAGAACTAGAAAGAATGTGTTTAACGAAGCATTTTTTATGCGGAGATATGCGAGCCAAGGATCTGCGATCGGTGTATTTATAGCCACGGGCTTAGCTTTGTTAAAAGGGGGAAGGGGTTTCAACAGCGGCGGTCTACGTAAAAAAAGATCTGCTAGTTTCCGACTTCGTCGCGTCTCTGAATCTTTCTTTTCAGATGAGAGTCACTAATAGACAAACGAAATTTGTCGAGAAAAATAATATCGAATTGAGAACGTTCTTCTTTTTTGGAGTCGGTTGAAAAAAACAAGGTGATTGAAGATATTTACTTTTTACGCCTATGATAAGGGAGTTTGTATCTTTTTATATACACCCATGGTTAAAGCATTTTTATACTACATCTTATCTCGCAAGATCGTGTGGAAGCGGTCAAATAGTTTCGGAATTGAGCTTCGACCACACATACCGCTCAGCTACCTCGCATATCTCTGATGGCAAGGCGCTCTAAATGGGCTAAAAAATAATGCACCTCGTAAAAAACTTATGGTGGATTTCCGCAACTTGATGGCGCCACGATCCTGAATCACGCTATCGAAGTTTTTTAACGTCTTAAAAATATTCAAAAGTACCCTGTTTTATAAGTCCTTTGCAGATATATTCAATTGTTTGAAAGTAAAGTAGGTGGTTTTCTAGTTTTTTCAACATTTAAAAATGTGGTTGTTTTGAATTATATTTTAAGTAATACACGTAACCAATGATATTCAAGTAATCTGATGTTAAGTGATGTCAGACGTCTACTAAAACAAGTATAGCAGTTCTATCTGAAGTCGAACGGTAGACCGTTGTAGTCCTTGGTGATTTTTTTTTAATATAAAGACTTGATACTAAGTGACTACTGCCATCGACAGTCATCTGTTATTAACCCCAGATAGAATTGGAATTCTACCGAATCGATCACTGATACGGTGCTGCCCTTGAGAACTAAGAAGGAATGCCTCGTGAAAATTACACTTACTACAGTCGTTAAACCAGAATTAGGCAGAAATAAGCGACAATGTCTCGGTAGAAACATCGGCAAGATTAAATTCAATCTCCAAAACAATCATCCTTTTTGTTTGTCACGTATCAATGGTACAATTCAGTAGTAAAAATTATTTGAGGTAGTTTTGAATTTTCATAGACTAGTTTTAGGAATGTTAGTGATGTTTGAGAAAATTAGTCATCTATAATAAGCGAAGAGTTAAATTGTTACCGAAGAAATAGATTTTTTGGCTATAAAAGTGTGTTCTGTATATTTTGGAAAAATTGGACTCAATATATTATCTTAATATTTATTAGCGACAAAAATATTTTCAGTTGAAAAAGATGCCTTAAAAGTAACAAAATACAAAAATAATTATATTTAAGTAGTGATAATAATTAATATAATATTTGCACAGTGTAATGTAAAGTGTATATTTTATGAAATGATTACAATTATATTTAAATCAATGCTTTCGCAATAAATAAATCAAATATTGGACGTTTTTTGATTTTCATACCTTCTCACTAATATTATATATGCGGAAGCTTTGTGTTTGGTACTGTTACACGCAAAAACTACTAGTTGATTTCGATGCACACAGTTTATGATCTGGATTAACATATGGGATGTTCAATACCGTGATAAACGTGACAGTATGATGTTATAATAAAATTGTGGCGAAGCAGTCACCATACCGGTTTGATACGCGATGTGATCTGGGTTCGATCTCAGCCATCTGCTATCTGAATGATAAAATTAGATTTGTTTTGAGTCTGTGAATTAGGATTTTTATTTGTTTTTATGTGTTTCCATGGCACCCGCGAAACAGAAAAAAATATTTTGGGGTCCCTGAGATTTTTTTTTCATACTATCGAAGTAGCAAACGAGCATGCAGCCCACCTGATGGTAAGTGGCTACTGCCGCCCATGAACATCTGTAATCAACCCTAGTTCAGTCTCACCTAAGGTTAGCCACAGATGCGTTCCTACCCCTGAGGACTAAGATGGAATGCCTCGGAAAAGTATGTCTCCCTTACCACACCCTTCAGACCAGAACACAACAGCGTTTAACACTGCTGTTAAAAGGCAAAAATAGGTGTGACGGTGGTGCTTCCGGAGTCGAACCACAAAGAGTTCTACCACCTACGAATTAGTTAGTGATTGATGATACCTAGGGTTGATTACAGATGTCCATGGGCGGCAGTAGCCACTTACCATCAGGTGGGCTGCATGCTCGTTTGCTACTCCCATAATATAAAAAAAACCTGTATATCGCTGCTTTGCATGAATAATGACAAAACACAACAACGATAATTTTACAGAAGAGCCAGGTTTTAATTGAACGAAGGTAAAGTAATGAAATTTAAAGGCCATAAAGCATAGCGTAGTTAGTGCACTAAGTTTTAAAATTGTTGTATTTTGAATTGTGCGATTATTCATGCAAAGCAGCTTCACCTACGTTTTAATGTTCAACGCTGACGGTTGTAGAGCCAAGAAAATAGCACTTGAAGCGTCTTTGTGGCCTTCGAGTAATATGCACCTACCTTGTAAAATTTTATGCGGGAAAAGACATTTGATACGGAAATAAAACTAACTCATTCCGAGAAGATAAATGAGTCAATTCAGATAATTACTAACGTTTAATAGTTATTTTATCGATTGATAACTTATCGTTGATAATATCGCGGACAGATTATCGTATATGCTTCATTGTTCAAAATGGCTGTGACACGACGTGGTTATATTTTTGGTGCATTTTTATCGAGTGTGTTGTCTGTGATTTTGTTGGTGGTTGCAATAGCAAGTGACAGTTGGGTGTGTACAATATTTTACGATTTTATTATATAGAAATGGCAAAAATGCTTACAATCTGACGGTAATTTACTGCCATGATTAGATCTGTATACAACTCCAATTTATATTCTGTCTTACCGCAGGGAACTATATTCTAATGATTCGTTTAAGTCTCTTACGAAAATGTACAAATCAGACCAAGCAATTGGACAACTGTATTTTTGTTATAAGGCAGCATAAGTGTACCTATTAGTGACACTGCTTTTGATAAGTATTTATCCTTGGGGATTTTTTATACGCGTTCTATAGATAGTAATTAGGTACATGAAGTATGGTGTATTTAGGTACTAAGGTATTTAGGTATACCAACAGCAGATTTTTACGGCTTTTATAAAGCTACCTATGAAATTTGCCAGGCGGTAGAACGAGTATGGTGTCGACTGGAGACTTACCACTATCACTATACTTCTAGCGTCAAGCAGTTTATGTATTTTGATGGTACTGCTGGCTCATTAACAATGTGGCGCTGCCGTGCCCTGCTCACTTAGTCTTATGTTTTCTATTATATTCCAACCTAACCTAGTCCATCCAATATAAATCACTAGAGCTCAACCTAAACAAAAGCTATAAATTAGGCTTGCAGTAACCTGCATCATCAGGTTTGAGGAGTTGGAGGTCAAAATTTTCATTTTATGTCACTGCATAGTAATCTTACTACACACACGTAAGCACCAAATGACCAACTTCTATGGTCTAGGTTCGAAGTATCCCTGCATCATCAGGGTTTGCCGAGCTGGTCTATTTTGACGTCTCATGTCTTTGCTTAGCAATCTTATTATATATCCGTAAAAGTAAGGAGTTGAAGGCCATTTTTTTTATGGTAGTCTCTGCTTATCAATCTCATGATATATTCGTAAACACTAAATAGCTAACTTCTTTGGTTTTGGCCAGCAGTACCCCTACATCATGAGGATCGAGGAGTAGAAGGTCATATTTTTCATTAAATTATGTCATCCTAGATACCCAATGTTCATTTCAAGTTTCATGAGAATCAGATCAGTAGAAGCCGAGTTATTCGTCCATTTATCGCGCACATATTTAATGCAAATATAAGACTTATACGTTTTTCTCATGGATGCCCTTGTCAAAACTGAAGCAAATTAAAATGGGATCCAACGGGAAGTACCAGCTTTATGACCGATTTTGACATTTTTCTTTTTATTTGGAATATAAAGAAAAATGTCAAAATCGGTTCACCCAGTCGAAAGTATCGAAGTTAAACATAAAAAATGAGAACCTCCCTTTTTGAAGTCGGTTTAAAAAGAGATGGTGTATGTCTGTGTGTTACTCAATCACGCAAGAACCACTAGTCCGATTTACGTGGATGTAAATTATTTTACCGGTCAACTTAAATGCTACTTCTGATTTTGATATTTTGCACCATTTAAAAATGCCGACAATTTTCATGTCCTGTAGTGAGACACGGGCTTCAACTAGTAAAATAAAAATATCTTTATCTACCTTTTCAGTCCTCATAAGCAGTGTACCTAGAGTAGACAAACACCATTCTGATTGGACCATAACATTATAGAGAACGAACTTCATGTTCTTTTGTTATTTTAATTTAATTATTTAATGCAACGATACAGGAATGTAACATAAACCATTTCTATTTGCAAACGGAGCAAACACATCTGGCATTAACTTGACTTGACAGGAGCTTAGTGCCTAGATAGGTATGCTGGAGTAGCTCTAGGCGAGAAATCCCTGTGTTAAATTGCTACCTAAAGTGCTTTCAACCATTTCCGATTATTATTATAACTTTTAGTGCTTTATACCTACTTTATGACAAAATATGTTCGTATAATTTTATCTTAAAAATACTGACTGTTTTTCGTCAGACTTCAAGTTGTTCAATTTTTTTATAAGTTAGGTATTGATTTTTTTAAAAGATTGAAGTAGCACAAGATCTTGCAGTCCATCTGACAGTAGTTGGTCAATGCGGTAAGTAACTTTACACAGAATAAGGGTTCTATTTGAAGTCAATCAAAGATGCGTTGCTGCTTTAGAATACTAACATGGTCGTCTCACATGAAAATGAGCCGATAATTACCTACACCTTTCACCGAAACGTAAGAACTACTTCATGCTTGCTTTGAAGGTGGCAGAACGCTTTGTGGTTCGACTCCGGAAAGACCACCGCTACACCTATTTCTGCCTAATAACAGCAGTCTTATGTGTTGTTGTGTGTCTGAAGGATGTGGTAAGGGAGATATACTTTCCAGAGGCATTCCATCTTAGTCCTTAGGGGTAGCAACGCATCTGTTGCTATCTAGGTGAGACTTTGATCTTACCTAGGGTTGATTACAGATATCCATGGGCGGCCGTAGCCACTTACCATCAGGTGGGCTGCATGCTCGTTTGCTCTATATTATAAAAAATGCTAAAATTACCTATACATTAACATGACATGGACTCACAGATAAGAGGCCTTATACAAGATTTTGCAAAACTTAAAGGGTGAGAATCCAAACATTGTAAAAATGTAACATTTGTCAAAAATAAAAAACTTTTTTCACTTTTTCTCCTAGGTGTGGCGGTGGAAGCTCCTCGGTCGAACTATACTCGTTCTATACAACATTGCTTGTTACAGGTGTCCATAGCCGGTACTGGCCACTTATCGTGACGTAGATAGGTCTGGGTGTTTTTGTATTCGTTTTTGTCACAGGAGAAAATCTTAGTGTGGGGCTATGAGTGTAGAAAGCGTTTTGACTCCCTATTGAGTTTAATTAAGTTGTCAATATTGTATGACCAATACCGATTGAGGTCAGTTATAAATATCTGACCTGTTCTGGTATCAGATATAGATTTATTATCTAAGAGACTCATTTAGAAGCAGACCAGGTACTAGTAAATTTCCACGTCTGTGTGTGTGATTTACACAGATAGTTTGTATTGTAACAAATAAATTTTATGTTAGCGCACAACAAAAATAAAATCGAAATCGAATAAAATCGAATCGATATAAAATATCGTACGTAAGGAAAATGAGGTACTTTCGTGCAATCTTTCATGTTGTTTCGTTTTATCAGGTGGTATAACCAGTGTAGTTCGACAGGTAGGTAGATACCGTTACACCTATTTTAGAGGGAAACATTTCTTGCGTTTCAGTGGAAGGGTGTGGTTGCTGGCTCACTTACAATTATATGCGGCGACCGTCTCAGTCCTCGGGAGTAGCAACGCATCTGTAATCGACTTCAGATTTCTATATGAAGTTGCTTACAAATGTCCATTTGCAGTAGTAACCACTTACCATGTGGACCGCATGCTCGTTTGCTACTTCAGTGTTATAAAAAATGTTATCATAAAGATTTGAAGGTGGTAGAACTCTTTGTGGTTTGACTCCGGAAGCACCACCGCCACACCTATTTTTGGCTAATAACAGCAGTGTTATGCTTAGTCTTCAGGGGTAGCAACGCATCTTTGGCTAACCTTAGGTCAGACTTTGATCTTACCTAGGGTTGATTACAGATGTCCATGGGCGGCAGTAGCCACTTACCATCAGGTGGGTTGCATGTTCGTTTGCTACTTCCATACTATAAAAAAAAGATTCGATAACTTTTATAATTAAATACCGATTCTCCAGTCCGATGTATTAATTTGTAAAACGATGTTGTGACCATTTTAGGGATATAACCGTAAGTCTGGTTCTTATCTAGATCCAGCAATAAATGGATAAATGGTACTATTAGAATATAAAGATACAGTAGATGTTAACGACCATGATTATGCCCCTTGAACGTTTTATCAAGATTTTTGCAAGGGCGAAATTTGTGACTACATTTATTAAACTCACGTTGATTTTTTTATCTATTTATCATTGACGAACCGTAATGAATATCAGATATATATCTACCAAACACGTCCCAATTAAATGAGTTACAAAAAGGAAAAAGTGTTACAATGGCGGACCAGTTGTCATTTATTATTAAAATATAAAAAATGGACCAAAAGTTATACAATTAAATAAAATTTTAGTCTTTTTGTAATGCCAAACTAACAGCTTTCTACTACATGCATATGAAATACGGTGCTTATAAAAAACGCAATTATTAAAATTTTTGTTTGTTCAAGCTAATCTCCCTGGATCGATTTTAACAGAACAGATATAAATTTGGAGATAGATATTTCGCTGGCAGATTGTTGATTATTTAAAGTGTAACTTAGGCTACTTTTATATTTGAAAATAACAAAATAAATACATAACAAATTAAATACCCAAATCAGCCCCCGTCGCTGACACTAGTGTCAGTTGCTATCAGGTATCGTAAGGGTTCTCGTTTCACGACCTTTTTTTATGTCTTGAGACATGATAATTCTCGACTAGTATTTCTGTAACACCTCGAGATATTTTCAATATTTTAGTTAAACTTGATGTTATTTTCAAATTATAAAATAAACTGATATATGAGATCAATTAGATTAAATAGTGAACAAAAAATTTGTTACAAGTTACATTACAAAACAAGCGTGAGATATGCGTCATAAACAAATTTTTAATTTTCGTTATAAATTTATATAGTAGGTACGTACTAGCTGTAGTATCCGTGCTTTGTTACACAAAACTTTGACAAAATAGATGAGGTTTTACTCGCTAACCGTTGGAGGTACATGATAAGCGATAAGGACCTTCTTAATAGAATATTAAATGTTAACCTCGTACACTCCATCAAAAGTTTGTTATTTTTTAGCGTTCTCTTTTCACTTCTAGTGAAGAGAAGCAGAAATAGTCGCCATCTTTAAAAAGCGATAAATATCGAAATAAAAAGTAGGCTATAGACTGACCAGTTAAAAAAGCTACATTCATGAAAAATTTCATGTAAATCGTACAAGTGGTTCTTGCGTGATTGAGAAACATACAGACACACACCATCTCATTTTATATATAAGTTTAGATGTTGGAAATTAAATAAAAATAAGAGAAGAATAATGTAACTGCGATCGGGGAACGCGCATTTATATCCCAAACAATATTTAAGGGATGGAGTGTCTGTAAAACAGCACTGCAGGTAACTCGTGCTAGCAAGATGGTAGAACCCTTTGTGGTTCGACTCCAGAAGCTCCATCGCCACACCTATTTCGGCCTAATTACAGCACTATTATAAATGGCTGTGCTCTGGTCTGAAGGGTGAGGTAAGGGATATACTTATTCGAGGTGTTCCAAGCTAGCGTCAGGTAAGACTCTGGATTATTCGGGTTTAATTACAGATGTCCACGAGAAGTAATGGCCACTTACCATCAGATGGACTGCATGCTCGTTTGCTACCTAATTTGATAAAAAAAATAGCAGAAGCTAAGACTCCTCATTTGTTCAAAATAAAACAATACTGTGTGAGTTAGATATAAGTTGGTATTTTTTTTTGTATTTTGTGTGGCAATAAAGAATTATTTATTAAATCACAAGCCATGTCCATCTATGTTCCACAAAAAGTGTGTCAGCTCCTACGCACGACTGGAGTTTACTCCTTAATCATAAACTTCACAATAATAATATTTATTATTCATATTTTTATCAAAAACTGCACTATAAATCAACACGTCTAGAAATAACATATAGAAGGTACAATACATAAATAAGCTGCCTTGCGGCATACACTATGCACGTCTTAATATGTACTCGCAATATCAGAAAGGGTAAGGTACGCTCAATAGGTTGCGCACCAAAAACGTAACGAGGTCATTCGATCACTAGATTTTATTCCTCATATTTTTCTCATACCGGGCGCCTTATATGAAAATCGATTCTTAAGGAGTAAACCTCAAAAGAACCTTGTTTCAGATAGTATCAACCGCGACTGCGCCAGTACAAGCTGAAGACAGCACTATTCAGTATGGACTTTTCAAAGGACAGGTAGTACTGCACAATCTCGCCACACCAACTCAGAACGCACTGTACAGTAAGTCAAATACGTCAAAATTACAAAAGTAAAGCTTATCAATGTACAAAAGTATGTATTAAAGGTGGTAGAACTCTTTGTGGTTCGACTCCGGAAGCACCACCGCCACACCTATTTCCGCCTAATAATAGCAGTGTTATGCGCTGCTACGTTCTAGTTCGAAAGGTGTGGTAAGGGAGATATATTAATCCGGGCCGTTCTAACTTAGTCTTCAGTAGTATTGTGTAACTGTGAGTAATCCCAAGTAAGACCAAGACTAATCTAAGTAACTGTGACTAATCTCAAGTAAGAGTGAACTTTGGGCTTGATTACAGATGTTCATGTACGCCTATGCAAAACATTTCATTTTATTTTACCTAAAGTTGAGTAGCATCTATATAAGCACTGGCTTAAGCTAGTTATATATAAATTAAAAATATTTTTATAGTATGGAAGTAGCAAACGAGCATGTAGTCCACCCCATCAGGTGGACTAAGGGGCTACTGCCGCCCATGGACATTTGTAATCAACCCTAGATAAGATCAAAGTCTCACCTAAGGTTAGTCACAGAGGCGTTGCTACTCCTGAGGACTAAGTTAGAATACCTCGTATAAGTATGTCTCCCTTACCATACCCTTCAGACCAGAACACAACAGCGCACAACACTGCTGTTATTAGGCAAAAATAGGTGTGGCGGTGGTGCTTCCGAAGTCGAACCACAAAGAGTTCTACCACCTTCAAAACTTTGATTTCATGAAATTTTCCTTGACTTCTTTATGTAATGTATATGGATACTAAAAAAATGTATCTGGAAATTTCTTGTCTAAAAAGGGGAAGGAGTAAATATGAGATAAAACGTTCTAACTTTTATGTAATTGAACTTTATTTTTGCGATGTCAAAGAACTATTATTATGTTGTCTAATGCGTCTAATTGTAAATATGTATGTATTGGACTTATTTTCCAGTGACATGTATTCCTGAAATTAATGCGTGTGGAGTGAGTTGCAAAACAGAGCATGAAGCGAGAAAACAAGAGGTAACTGCCTATTGAATATCGTCCTTTTATGTTTTTGCAACCATAGCACTGAGTTTCTGCGCCCTTAGTCCAAGTTTATTGCGTTTCGTCAAAACAATAACGGTTTACGTGTTCGTCCGTACAATGTAATATACATTGCTCATTTACGTATTCGTTTTAGGCTAGGGGTAGGCAAGTAGTTATAAGTGGGGATATTGTTGAAGTTTCAAAAAATATTACAAGAGTTTCAAACGTATGAATATATGGTTCGATCTATGAAAATATTATTCGTGTAGGTATGTATATTAGAGCAGAGTTTTCAATCTTGATTAATCATGACGCGACCTGCTATCGTCAGCTGATGTAAGTATATTTTATTTTATGTCATAAATATGTTTTTTTTTTCGTTAGGTATCGACCAAATACATAATTCGGTAACCAAATTATGTATTTGGTTTTATTAACACTTAGTTAAAATATATTTTGAAATTTATCATTTTTACTGACATTTCGCAACTCCCTTATGGAAGCTTCATGACCCCGCTTATGGGTCGCGATCCATACTTTGAAAAACCCGGTATTAGACAATATTTGGCGGTTCTTGATTCGCCTTCCGCGTCCGGACTGTTGCTGTCTGTGCAAAAACGAAACGAAGATCGTTTTGAGAAAACGCAATAAATTCGTACTAACTGCACAGTTTACGGCCAGCAGTGAATGGATTAAGTTAAGTTTGTACTTACATAAACTGCTGTTTTCAGGTGAGAGCACTAGCAAATGGCTTTAGACCGAATCAGGCATGTGTCTCCGTCACTACAGTTGACGAATCGAATCCACGTAAGTAAATATGATCATTTAATCCAATAGGAACTTTTAACACAATTATCATTGTATTTCATTTTTTATTCGATTAAAAAGTTCTAAATTTTAAAATTTTCATTTGTTTTTCATAATTTTTCAATCTTTACATATAAATAAAATTGAAGTGTCCGTTTGTAATATCAAAATAACAGCTTATTACCAAATGCATATAGAAATATATACGATATTGATAACAAAACATCAATTACTAAATTTTTTGTCTGTCTGTCTGTTTGTTCTGGCTAATCTCCGAAATCACTAGACCTATTTAGACGGGACCTTCACCGGTAAGTAGCTAATGCTATAGGGCGAAAAATAGGCTACTTCAATTTTAGAAAATGAAATTAGGGTTCCACACAAGAAGCCGAAAGAAGAATTTTGATTTTATTTTATTATTATAATTAATCTGCTTTTGCTACAGTAGGTGGCATACAATCACGACTTTCCTTTAAACAAATCTCTATCAGTATGACGTATAAATATTTTCTTGTTACATACTTTTTAGTAATCGGGTTTTAGTTTTTAAACTTTCTTTTTATTTAACCTACTCACCTAGAATTACGTAACTCCAAAGTTACGTGATTCTAGGTGATTGCAAGCAAAGCCGTGAGCAATAGCTAATAAAGTTTACATATTTGAAATGTGCTAAGAAAGCTCTTTCATTTGATACCCCACACATTTTTTTTTAATTCTTTACTTTAAGTCCCCTAGTGGTCGCTGTAGTGAATTTGACATAACGTCATGCAATCTATAACCAGCGGACAATGAAGAAGCTTTTAACGACACCTCGTTTGTCTAATTATGATAACTAGTTTAGAAGTTATGAGAGAACAGATGAACATCCACACCCACATACATACAGGTTACAATCATAATGAATAATGACGACCCGCGTGGCGGAGCGGTCACCATACCGGTCAGACACGCAGTGGGTCCCGGGTTCGATCCCCGGCCAGACAGAAATTTGAATGATGAGTTTAGGT
>MOOZ01002829.1:12683-26315 GCA_002930495.1 Cecropterus lyciades
TTCCGTAAGTGTTTAAAATTATCGATTGGTGCAATCTTCCCATACAGAAATAAACACGTCGAATGTATTTTTAGGAAACATAAAATGAATATTTTTCGATGATATATTTGTCGGATGTCCTTTTGGATGAGGGATTTTAAAAATGTGCACAAACAAGTTGGAAAAGCTCAATCTTCACCATATCGCTTTAATCTTTTGTTTAGATACGTATATTTTACGTAAGTATCAACTGAACTTGTCTGGAAATATATTTTTCTGAGCAGGGTTGACCTCTTAAAGCCTAAGCTGCAGGCCCTCGGGTCAATCCTGAGGCCTTGCTGACGAAGTGCGGATTGGTAGACTTTAGTCATTTTTAAGAACCATAAGGACACAATTCACCCAGGTTTCTTTACAATATTACTTCTTAGCAATAAAACGAATGCAATTATAAAAATGATTTATTCTCATAATTGTCGAAGATTCTACTGTAACTAGTATTGGAAAACTTCACATAAAGGTGGGAATCCATACAATGAAACTCTTAATATTTCGTCTATTATTTACATACATATTACACTATTAGTATTGACGGTCTGACAGTGGGTTCCGGGTTCGATCCCCGGCCAAACAGATATCTAAATGATGAATTTAGATTACTTTTCTGGGTCTGGTTGTTAGTGTATTCGTCTCTGTGTGTGTCCATAGCACCCACGACACAAGAACTTCCTAGTATGGGGCTATGAGTATAGAAAACGTTATTATAAGTATTTTGGAAATCACTCACTAAATAACCATTTCAAATCTCAATTACTTACAGCGTCACAAGAGTCGGTATTTCCATCCATTTCTCCCACCATTTGCTGCTTTGCCGCGTGTGGCAGTCAATATCATCCACCTTGACCCTGACCGCCACTCCGATCTTATGTTGGTAATGCTTGATCGCATCCTTGAGGATGGTCTCCACGTCCTCCCCATGGCAGGGTGCCGGCACGCACACTCCCCAGCTCAGCGTGGAAAAGCGTGGCACGAAGTGACCTGGCTGAACCAATAACATACGGCTTAGCGTCTTATGGGAGATATATGGTCTTCAACACTGGCAGAATCAGAAGGTGCGTTTAAGGGGGGGCGGACTAGATTTCGTCCCAAAATAGTCTTTGATAGCGGAAAAGGGCTTCTTAGAAGGACGGCCATAAAGTGCAATCCCTAAAAAAGTCAGTGAAAGAAAGAAAATGGGCAAAAAACGACGGATAGTCTTGGATATGTTATTTCGTCTTTGAAGAAAGCTTTGGTACTTCTGTTTTTTAAATTTTGCCAGTATCACAAATGAACCTAAATACATAATTTTAGATTTTGGTGGGAGCTTGGACCCCTGAAATCCATACAAGTCGCACTGGCTTGGCTGGATTTTTTCAATCAACAATTACCTAATTAATCAAAATCCGTCCCTCTAACCAACACGCATTTCTGTCTGTCTCACCGTTATAACCTGTAAGCTTTCGGAGAACATCCTTTTAATATCTACTTTATAAAAATTCAATAAAGTGCCTAAATAGAACAAATAATATAGAATAGAATTATGAAATGCCTGATTATTTCTAATTTAGGTATTTTTTAAAGTTCACTTCCTGCATTTTCTTCCCGAAAGGACGATTGAATTTTAAAAAAGACTCCCCAAACGTTTGTGAAATAACACTAGCTTAACCGACATAACAAAATTCTTCTAAATTTAGTGCAAACCCTATCAATACAGGTCATACAGGATGTTCATTAAAATGATTTTGTATTTTTACTATTTAAATAAGCAAAAAATTCATCACCATAAAGATCATATTAACGCACTTCAATTTTATTTATTCTTTATTCATAAAATATTTACTTCGAAGGCCGAAATGGTTAATACCTATAAACGTCCTATCCGGTAATAGCTTTACCAAGCTCGGCTAAAAGCTTATCGATGTATGAATTAGTATCCCACTTACTTATGTCCGCGCGCTAAGTAATAGAACCAATTTCCGCTATAAAGTAGTAGCTTCCCTATTCAATAATTATTTTGTTAAGATTAAATTCTCCACTTTTTGTTCTCCAAATGTTTGTACGAGTACTCGTATTAACGTGTACTATTATATTTCAAGTTTAGTAATTGAATATTTTTTAATTTTTAATTTACATTTATTATTATTTTATACCGCGTGTGATGTCAACTTCGAATAGCACCACTCTATATTCCTGTGAACAAAATGTAGGACGGGGCAGTGCCCCAGGGCCCCCAAGCTCAGGGGGCCCCTCGATCTAGAGTACGACGAAACCGGATTACGACAAACTGAAGTACATCGAACTCGGAACACAACGAAAATGAAAAAAATGATTTTAAATAGTTTAGTTTTTTGCCCCTGCCTCTTTAATTATTTAGCTACGCCACTGGGCAGCAGCGTCCATTGTAACACCAACTACGGTCATTTACATGCAAGCCAGGCTCGATGACTATTGGCAAAATCTCACATTAAGGAAGTTATAAAGAAAGTTATAAAGTTATAGAGAGCAGGATTAATGCATATTGGAATTACCTACCAGCTATCACTTTCAATCAACTAATCTCTATCAACATATCTATTAAATAAATTAACAATTAAGTTAATTACTTTGACATCAATAAACGACTGTGACCTAATTTTGTAGAATTGTGGTCTATGACCAATACAAAAGCTTTCCGTATATGATAATATTTTAAACTCGTTCCATTTTATTTACTATGATATAATATATTATTAATATATCATACTAGCGAATATCGGTGGCATCGTTTACGTGAATGTAAGAAGAAGATAACCTAGAAAGGAATTGATAATGTTTAAGTAAAAAAAAATGTTACGGTTAACGTCACATGAAAAACGTCAATCACGATGTTACCCGCGCCAGAACCGGCAATGTAATGAGCTTTAATTACTGATGCCTCATAAAACATGAGGCCGTCCTATACTCTCCGTTGCATAGTTGAAAAAAAAAACGTCATAAACTATAACTGGACCAAAAGTAAAGTGAATCCATTCAGCTGTTTGCGTAATCGATTGACAAACGTACAAGCTTGCATTTATAATATTACTAGCGGTTACACCCGCTAATTCATAAGAATAAAACAAACATACGCTTTGTTTGTTTGTTTATTTGTTTATTTTATAGCCTTCCTCATTAAGTGGACAAATCAACACAAAAATATTTTTTCATTTCGAGCCAGTATTTCCTGAGATTAGCGCGCATAAGCAAACAAAGAAACTCTTCGGCTTAATAGTATTAGATATTGATTAATAATGACAGACAGAATTGAGTAAACGCTCTACTCACATCATCGATCCGGCTGTTAAACAAGTTTTTGGCTTGCGCCAAATGCACTGGCGCCTCCAGTTCTGGATGTTCAGCTTTCACTTCGAACCTCGCAAGACAGTATTTCCCCTGGACCTTCACCACGCTTCCCGTATCGAGTTGGACCCGCGCCCTGCTGCCCAAGCACTGATCGAAGTCTCCCAACTGTATTCCATTACCCTGTAGGATCCCCGAGGGAATCTTCGCCGTAGCGTCGAGCACTGTAATGGTAATGAAAAATTCCACTTTCGTACTCCCGTTGGGAATTCGTGATCACGCGAGCGGATCACGCATAGCCTAAAAGACATCATATTGTATTATTACCCTGGTGTTTAATTTTTAAAAGGTTTAAGCTTTCACTTGAAGTTTGTTAGAGCGAGTTAGCCTTCAAAGTTTTTTTAAATAATTATATATTAGACTCGTATATTGCTGCAACCTTTTTGCAAGGCGCAACCAGAAGGCCGAATAATTTTATGGGTAATAAGCATCAAATATTTTCAAGCCAAACATATATTCTAATGCTATATTTAACGAGGTACAAAGATAATAATCGGGCTGTATTACTTAACGTGTATTTTGAAGCCTAGCAGCTCCCATTTTAGTTACTTAATTCTGAAAATCAATTTTGATCTGAACGATCTACGGATCTATTTGCGCATTTGTAAAACAGAATAATACCAATCACCAACTTAATATTTGCAAGACCAAAATTTAAGATATTATTGGCAATGCACGAGATTTATTTTTAAATTCTGTATAAATATTATTAAATTTCCATGGAGACGACGAACACGATCCTTGAAAGAATAAAATACAATACAATAATACGTAAAATAATAAAATAATTTTTTAATTGAATAAATGTTCACCATTATTAATATATTTTATGCGTAGCAACTGTTGCTGTAATCTCTGACACATTGCCAGAACGAATAGGTATCGTACAAAAGGGAGCAATTAACTCATACAAATTTAACATTTTGGTAGTAAGAAAATAGAGAAAAAAGGTATACATAAAAATCGATCAATTTGAAGTTAATTTTTGTATTTTTTTAAATGCACAAGTAACGTACTACTGAAAAAAATAGAAAAGTGACTTTACTTACTATTTAGAGCCCATAATTTGGTCCCACGTAATTGCCGTAAGAGAATTTGTCCGTGACGCCTGCATTCCGGATTAGCAATTCGGGAAAAATTCGGTGCAAACGTTGGGAAAAATGCGTAAAAATCTTCAAATTCGCTTTGCAATAAATTCTTCCTCTGCAAAACTTCCGAAACTTGTTTAATGTAAGCTTCGCTTTTGACTAGTTGCTGTTTAACCACGTCTACTATTTTCTTACCAGTTATTGTATCTTTTTTTCTGTCCTTATCAATGAATTTATTCTTATCCATATCAATTTTAGTATCTTTTTTCGGAACCTTTGTTTTGTCTTCTTTCACTGGTGTCACTTTAGGAGTATCTTTTTTTGCCTTATCTTCTTTCTTTACCGTTCCACTAACCTTAGACTTCTTCGGTGGCTCTTTTTTTAAATCTTCTCCTTCAAAAAATGATTCTAGTTCCTTTTTAACAACTACGCTTACTTTTATTTCAGGTTTTGCCTGTGTTTTTGATTTTATCTTAGCCGAACTATCGTCTTTTGTAACTGTCTTATCTTCAGTTTTTTTTATTTCGTCTTTTACAGATTTCTTCGTATCTTTTAAATGTGTTTCTTTCCCTGGTGATATTACTACTTTTTGTTTGCTATCAGTAACTTTTTTCGACGTCAGATCCTTTCCTTTAACTTCACCATTATCTCCGTCGTCGTCGTCATCATCATCATCATCTTCATCATCATCGTCGTCATCCTTCTTTTTATCTTTAATATCTAGCTTTAATGGTATAGTTTTAGTAATTGGTTTTTTGACCAAAACTTTTGGTAGTTCCTTTTTGTGAAGTTTAATATCTTTGTCATCTTTGTTATCTTCGTCATCATCGTCGTCATCATCATCATCATCATCGTCATCATCATCATCATCGTCGTCGTCGTCATCACCGTCATCGGAATCTTTTTTGTCTCCGTCCATTTTTTCTGATTCTATCAATGTCCCTTTTAATTTTGATTTAGCATCTATCACCACTTTTTTCTTCACATCGGTTGTAGTCAGAACATCTTTTTTTGTATCTTTACTGATTTTTTTACTTTTATCGCCATCATCATCGTCGTCGTCATCATCATCATCATCATCATCATCGTCATCATCATCATCATCTAAGTCATCATCAGCGGAAGCACCTTTATGATCATCAACACCACTTTTAATTGATTTAGAAGACGTAGACTTAGAAACTGGTTTTATATCCAATGTTGGTTTCTTTTGAACTTTTTTTTCTACTACTTTTTTCTTTGAGCTTAATATCAACTTCTTTTTCTTGTCATCGTCATCGTCCTCATCATCATCATTATCATCATCATCGTCACTGTCTATGCTTCCATCTTTATCCTTGTCATTATCATCGTCATCGTCGTCGTCATCATCTTCATCATCATCATCATCGTCGTTGTCGTCGTCATCATCGTCGTCATCGGTACCTTTACTTATTTTTTCTGATTTCTTTTTGTCCACAAACTTGTCACCTTTGGCATAATCTTTTTTTGTACTAACTTGAGTTTTTAAACCAACATTTTTCAATAATTTTAATTTACTATCTGTTTCGTCGTCGTCATCATCATCATCGTTGTCGTCTTGACTTTGTTTCGTTACCGTTTTCTCATTAATTAAAGTTTGCTTATCGCGAGCACTCTTTAAATCATCGTGACGTTTAGCACTCTCGATTTTAAAACTATGCAAAGTTTGGTCAAGGTTAGGTTCATTCACACCACAATTTTCACATTTGTATTGTTTTTTGGACACTGGCTTTGAGCCTTCGGAACTTCTAGGGAGATCACGCACACGAAATGCCGTTATCACTGTCGCTAGGATAGGAACGCTGATTAAAATTAGAGCTAACGTCCATCTATGCCGCACCATGGCCGACGCGTGAGACTATCACCCCGCCATCATACATTCGATTGACACAGTTCACAAGCACGATCCCTGATAGCCACTCACACGCACGACCACCCCATTGACAAGCTGGGCTTCATTGATGGTGCTTGATCTTAAGGCAGCATTTCTACAGCTGTTAAACAGAGTTTAGTGAAAAATGAACGTTTCCCAGCCCGAGTTAATTCGAGTGTACTGACGCGAGGGCACGCTCTATGGCATACATCCAAGAGTAAGGTAAAAATAGTGTAGCAGAGGCGATTGTCCGGCCCACGAGTCGAATTGATGACTATGGGATTGATTGCGATCTAAACGTTTTTATTTGTACGACAACTAGTGTTACTATATGCGAAAATACTGACCTACATCGAGCCTCATGATTGGGTTAGCTTTATTTTTAAATTAATGATTTTACGAAACGGTAAAGTTCTTCGTAATAATATAAAATAAAGAGCGACGCTACTGTTACAACACTGTTTTATCTCAAACAGTTTTTTTCTTATTAAAACACTATTAAACTTTTATTAACACAATTTAAAAGTATAATAGAAGTATATAAGTTCTAATAAAGGTTTTTTTAATCAAAAACTCACTTTACATTAGAGTTTTTTCGTCATTAAATTGAAACAGCATCATTCATCATTAAATAAAAACTGTGACAAATATAAACTACCAAAAAATATTTTTATTTTGTTTAACACTTATGTTGTTTAACACTTGTTTATTGTATGTATAATATTTTCCTATTCTATGTATAAACCTAATATAGCGTTGACAATTATTTATTTAATTATAGAGTTGACGACATTTTATGTATAGGCATAATTTTCAAATATATTTAGAAAACATGTTATATATTTATTACTTACGTTTTTTTTTAATATAAAGATGTGGTTATATACGTTTAATTATAAATACTTGTGAGCATACGGTTTCATCATCATTCCAAATCTTTTAAATTTCTACACAGGAGACCAAATTTTGTTTAGGTGTCAATTAACCTATATGACGTTCCATATTTATGCTGTAGAATTCTAAGCAATGCATCAGAATGTTTAAACAATGCTGCCAGATCTCCAAAAACAAACATTCGGTGCATATAACTGAACTTGACCTTCATAACCGTTACTAGTAACATGACCAAAATATCTTCATGATCGCACTAATACTTTAAGTAGATATATGTATAATTCTATTAAACGTCGTCGTCAACCCATTATTATTCCACTACTGGGCACGGGTCTTCTCTCAGAGAGAGAGAAGACCCGTGCTCTCTTGAGAGAGTTTCAGGCCATAGTCTACCACGCTGGCCAAGTGCGAATTGGTAGATTTGACACACCTTTGATAACTTTTCTTTTTAAAGAACTCTCAGGTGTGTAGGTTTCCTCACGATGTTTTCCTTCACCGTAAAGCAGTGATAAATTAACTTCTAATACGCACATAATTCTAGAAAAATCGATGGTGCCTGGGATTCGAACTTCGGAGCCTCGATTGAAAGACTGAGTTTCAACCATACGGCTATCACTGCTCTATTAAACGTATACTTATATAATATTTAAGAGCAAGTTAATAAAATTATGAGCATCTGAACCTGGAATTGGTATGGTTCGATCGGAGAGTTGCGACCGACACATTTATTTTCAGCGTGAAACTGTCCTTACGAATTGCAAACATATCTGTGATGTGTGTCAAATCTAACAATAGGATCACCTAATTTTATTGCTTAGATTAGCTTAGCACTGCTGACAACGAGTTCAACAAAGCTATGTTTCTCCGAGTGTAGGTATGTAAACTAAGAATTGCAATGGGGACGCGAGCTAAGATGTGCGACCGCAACTTTATAAAACTTTATACCCGTTTAAATTATCTCAAAACGATCAAATGATCACGAGATCCTGTGGACCTCACTGCTCAGCTACCAGCAAGGTAGCTATCTCATACTTTTCTGGTGGTAAAGCAATCTTAATATGATGGGTCTAAAAGTATGAAGTTTTGCACATGTATTTCTTATAGCGCCTAGATAAGAATTATCTACAAATCAACCCGTAAGGGGACCAAAATACAGAAGTATTAGTACAACAAATTAATTCAACAAATTCTCAATGTCAATTTTGCCTCAGATAAAGTTATTCATTAATACATATTGTCTTATAAGCACTCGCTTCACAAACAATTGTTAGTGGTCAAAGGTTCGGTCATCCATTGTTTGGTAACTTGGAACCTTGACGCACTGTCGCAACTCCGTCTCAATTAGCATTTACAGACAAACTGAATTATATTGTATTGCAATTGATGTATAATCGGTTCAGACTGTGCATTAATTTCTGCGTCTTCAATGTCAGACGCGATTGGGAATATTATGATCAGCATTTAGAGAAAGATCGTAATGGTGTAATTTTTGCGTATCAGGTTAAAAATCTTTTAGTTGTCGGCTTTATTCGCGCATTATTTATTTCCTACAAGCGTGACAAAATGGCGGAATGACGGAAAAATAATATTTAGGAAAACCTTTCACATCAGAGGGTTCTTTAAGAAAGTCTAAATAAAGTATGACAGCGTGATAGACTGTAATTTCATTTATGACGATCCGTTCAAATAAGAGGGACAATAATTGGTTTAAGATATATATTTTTTAAAACCTGCGCGCAAACAAGTCAGCGCTCAAATAGAAAAATTCGGTTACATTCATCATCTTCTAATATAATTCCTTTTTACAAAATGGAAAGTGGAAAAGTTACAGTTGTAGAACGAGTATGGTTTAACCAGGAAGATATCACCTTTTACATCTATTTCTTGCGTACAGTACTTGCCGTCTGACCAAGTTTGTCCTCGATGGATTGTCTTTGATCAGCTTCAGATAGAACCCCCGTTCCATTGGTTATAGATTTGAATAGGCTGTGACTTTGACAGCAAGTTTGTTTCTATACTTAAATGTTATAAAAAAAAAAGAAAACAATATTTTTTCAGACAGAAACAGAATAACCTATTAGTAGCTATCACGGTTCATAAGATACAGCCTGGTGACAGACAAATGGACAGCGGAGTCTTATAATAGTGTCCCGTGTTTAGTCTTTAGGAAGAACACTAAAAATTACCAATAGAACTTAGTATTCGTTGAGTGTTATAGGAGTTTTATTTTTGTTACTCACGCTAAGTGTCAGTTGTAGCTAGATGCCATCCGTAATCTTTCGAAGTATTAATATACTAGTGTTTAGAAATTCTCCCAAGATGTTGAATATTATCTAGAAATATTTAAATGTTATAATTAAATATTTAAATATTTTGAAGGTGGTAGAACTCTATGTGGTTCGACTCCGGAAGCACCACCGCCACACCTATTTCTGCCTAATAATAATAGTGTTATGCGCTGTTCTGTTCTGGTCTGAAGGGTGTGGTAAGGGAGACATACTTTTCCGAGGCTTTCCATCTTAGTCCCCAGGGGTAACAAAAAAATCAATAAATAAATAGTTTAAGGTCTAGCTACCTGTTATTGATATTGCAAACCGTCGTGTAATGAAATAATTTATTTAGCCATGAATCATTTCATAAGGCTTCAAAATTCCAGACGCCTTTCTCCGGTGATACGCAAGGCTAATAAAAACTATAACTAGTAACATTGTTATATATATATATGTATATATATATATATATATAATTGGGATGTTCTATTTCTATTTACTAGCTTTCATTTGGTACTCACAGTGTTGTGATAATAAGAAAGTCGTCCCTTACCTTCCCTTTTCTATTTGCCTATGTCACTCTCTTAACTGAGACGATTCTAATGATATGTCATACGTCACAATCCGTCAATCCGTTTAGGCTGTAGTGCGTGTCTAAGAAATGGACAAACATACATCCGCTCGAAAACATTATTCTTCTTTTGACGCAGAAGGGCAAAAAGTAATTTCATAAAAGCAGCCAACTAAATGGCGCTATTATCATACCTTTCATATAAGGGCTATTTTATGACTTATCGACATTTTAATTTAATTTTAGTGTTATTAAAAGGAAGCTGCATAACCATCACATCAATAAATCCTGCTGCAGTATTAATGAATTAATACGTGGCAACCATTGTAATTTTTTTAATGATATGCAAAGTATTAAAAAGTAAAGAAAAAAATATATATTTAAATTATTTGGGCTGTTGATTGTGCCACGGAAATAGACGTACATGCATACAAATAAAATAAAACTTCTTCTACAATCTATGATATGCTTGGTGCAGTCACTGGCACCTCTACCAGTTTAAGTAGCATCTATTACAGAAATCTTGAATCCTACAGACTTTCGGGACATAAGGGATGCGTTGCAGCCTGAGGAGTATAGATAAAACATTCTATGTCTGTATTATAACGACCCGCGTGGCGGAGCGGTCACCATACCGGTCTGAACACGGTCCCGGGTTCGATCCCTGGCCAGCCAGACATCTGAATGATGAGTTTAAAGTTTAGATATTCGTCTTTGTGTGTCCATGGTACCCGCGATACAGAAGAAAATCTTTCTTTGGGGCTATGAGTGTAGAATGCGTTTTATAAGCCGAAGATGCAATGACGATTCCTCTGATGTAGCAAATGTTTATACGAGACGGTGACAGCATTCCATCAGGTAGCCCTATATAAAATATATATTTCCTTTACGTTATAACTAACTTGTTCTCGCCGTTCCACCAACTAAGGTCAAGTTTATCAGGGTAATGAGTATTATACATATTAATCCACGTCTTAAACTATCCAAGTGAGCCAAATTTTAACGAAATCCGACCAGTACTTTTTCCAAAGTAACAAACAACCTCACATACTTTCGCCTTTATAATATTAGTACGATAAGATATTGCAAACCAAACAAAGCTCCTAAGTCTTTTCTATTGCTAATAAATTAAATTTTGAGACTATTAATGTCTGTCTAACTAATGAGTTAGCTATTTCCTAAGCTTATAGGAGTATACTGTCAAAACTCAGAAACCAGATCCAATATTATCTATCTATTGGTTTACATCAGAAGTATACTTGAATACATAATAATAATATAGAAGTAATAGTATTCTATTATCTCTATATATTATGCATAACTCAGTAAGATGTATTAGAAGACTATTATATTAATAGAATACTCTTTATATTGATATGTGTGGCCGCAAATTATAGTAAGCACCCGAAAGAGAGGGGGATGAGTGTAGTTACTGACTGGTAGCGCTGTAGGTCGCTAGTAGGCGGTCAGGGTGTTTTAGTGCGTTTGTATCCCACATAATGACTTACACTTACAAAAGATTACGTATAGTCGACGTTATCAAAAACAAAATAATCAAACACACATAACAAATTAAAAACAAGCACGCAAAATAAAAATAATGAATAAAATAACAATAATATATTATCATTATTAATGGAGCAGTTCCTTACCCAATAATTTATAATGTTTTTTCTCACAGACTGATCGGAACTTTTTGCAATCATTACGGATCTTTCTAGTCGTACATTGCGTATAAACTCTATTCTAATTGATCGGTAAAGAAATTACAAAACGTGATATTGCTATTCAACTTTCAACATATGCGTTTCCGACCTTCAGACCACGTGCATATCAACTATCGCTACTAGAAAAAAGTTTTATCCGACTGTGTAACGCCGACAGCCGACAAAAGTTGAGTATTACCCAAAAGACATTGCAACATTAATTGGAGCAAAAACGTTTTGATATTGTCTCGCGATTGTAACTTGTATTCTTAATATTAATTTTATTATATTACGTAGAAACAAAATAAAAAGCCTCACACTTTATGTCAATATTAAGTTAATAATTCAACTGCAATATGTTATAACAATTGCGTTAATTTTTAGCATACTGAAGTAGCAAACGAACATGGTGGTAGGACCAGAGTAGTTCGATGGGGTAGGTAACACCGCCACACCTATTTCTAGCGTGAAGCAGATCTTGGAAGTATGTGGTTGCCGGCTTACTGATGTATGAGGCGACCATCTCAGTCCTCGGGAATAGCAACGCATCTGTGACTTCAGATAGAACCCCTGTTCTATATGAAGTTCAATCTGACAAAAAAAAAACAAGTATATCCAACATTCGACTTATACATCCACAAGCGCTTAAGTCAGTAGAGACCAAAAGTCGTTTTATAATATGCGAGGGAAATAAGTCGTGTCGTATCGTCAATCTTAAAGTAATACTTGCGATTCATTTCAACTGATTGTTTTTAACGCGGAAGTCGTAACTGTTCTTATATGTCGAGAGATGCGCTTAACATAAAACATTATGTACACGACCGACCGATACATATGAACAATCAATTTCGTGTCATTAATCGAGCAATCAAGGTTCAAGGTGTCGAAACCTGATTATCGAAAGATCGTTACTTTGTAAACAATATAATTGATGTTTTATGCGGTGGCCTTTTAATTTTTTTACATAAAATTGAAAACACTACCGCCTATGGACATCTGTATAAAACTTCATATAGAAGAGAGCTTCTATCTGAAGATCACAGATGCGTTGCTACTTCCGAGGACTTAAATCGTCGCCTCATGTAAATAGTGAGTCGGCAACCACACCGTCCAATCTGCTTCACAGTAGAAATAAAAGCTAAAACGCTTTCTACATTCATAGCCCCACACTAGGATTTTCTCCTGTGTCGTGGATGCCATGGACACACAAAGACGAATATACAAACACCCATAACAGAAATCTAAACTCAACATACAGATGTCTATCTGGCCGGGGATCGAACCTAAGACCCACTGTGTGTCAGACCGGTATGGCGACCGCTCCACCACGTAGGTCGTTAACACCGTCAAATGGGTTGATGGTGGTGTTGCCTCCCCAGTCGAAACATACTCGTTCTACCTTGAAAGTTAATATTATTTGGTTTATGGTTAACAGAATGTAATCATGTACATTTTAGGAGTAATAAAAAATTGGAGTAAAACGAGACATTACGACATACGATCTGGTGCCAACCATTTCTTAAGTTCAGTAACAAATTAAATTATTTATATACTGGTAAAGCAACTAAGTTGCTAATAACTTGCATAACGGAACTGTTGTATGGAATGAGGGACTTAGTACATTATCTTAATCCTAATATAAAATAATAGATGCATTTGCATAGTTAATTTGAAATTTATAGATTCCGACACTGACAAATTTGACACACGTCATATAATGTGCCAATGTTTATTTAAAAAAAACACGCTTTCTACACTCATAGCCCCACAGTAGGATTTTCTCCTGTGTCGTGGGTGCCATGGACACACAATGACG
>MOOZ01002829.1:47964-58636 GCA_002930495.1 Cecropterus lyciades
CTAAACTCCTCATTCAGATTTCTGTCTGGCCGGAGATTGAACCCGGGACCCATTACGTGTCAGACCAGTATGGTGACCGCTCCGCCACACGGGTCGTCATATACTAAATGTACATGAAGTCATGTCAAAATAGCATTATTATTGCATACATGGATCTAGATTGTCCATACGCTCACATCTATATAAGACTTTATTTATATATTACATTTACATAAGATATATAAAAGAAAAAAAACAATTTCAAAGAACAGGTGTTGTAGCTGCGGCTATGAATATGTTGTGAAGGTTGAGTGTATTTTAAATATTCATAGGTAGTAAATAAATAAGACCGTCGAAATATCTAAATTCAGAGAGCATTAGCAAATTTCAGTTAACTACAGTGTATAAAAAAACCCACACAGTCTTTGTTCCATACTACGATTCTATACGTCATATTCATACTAGTTCCATACCAGTAGTCTGATGAGCCCATTAACGTCCACTGCTGTACATAGGCGTTTCGTATTATGCCAGTCACCGCGTCATGCGTATCCGTAACCGCAGTGGATGTTAATGTTCTCCTGGATTTTCTCCCTTAGTCTCCTCTACGAGTGGTTTTATTCAAGGCAGTCCCCTCATGCACTATGGACACAGGCAAAAAAATAAAAAAAACCGACTGCTTCAAACGATATTTTTGTTAATAGGAGTTTTCGTGAAAATAGTCAAGTAAAATTATATATTTATGGTCTATTTACTGTCATTTGATAGCCATATTGTCGGGATAGTAAAAAAAGGTCACACCTCCCCTGTTTAGTATTTGAGTGGCCGAAATACTGAATTAAATAAAATGATAAATTCAAAAATATTGACGTTCTGTCATACAGTTAGTATTTATTACTCGGTTGTCGGCAGTACATGATCTATTACATATATTATTATTATTATTATTTGTGGTGGTCGCGGGACCTTACCAAAGTGAAGTGCGATAAGCTGACCGGTCGCCAAACATCGTGCACAGAAGATGGAGGTATTTATATGTATATTTCACCTGTTTCTATAGCTACAGAAACAGGTGAAATACTACTAGCACGCTAGAATTTTCAATTATTATTCCAACCAAACCAGCGACCTGAAATTCATACATCCCCCCTTTTTCCCTCATTTTCAGGCGCCATTTTTAAAAATTATATAGGCTATGACACTTTCCAAACTGAGACGATTCGAATGATATGTCATACGTCACTACCCGTCAAGCCGTTTGGGTTGTAGCGCGTGCCAAAGAAATGGACATACACAAAAACAAACATACATTATATATGTATTTTTGTTTTGTGTATGTCCAAACGCTCGAAAAACATTACCCTCCTTCTGTCACAGTCGGGTAAATATCCAAACCCAGAGTCGATTATCACACTCAAATTCAAAATAAAACTTGCCGAAAGGAATGGTTACCAAAATTAATTAACCGCATAAGAAATTATAATTATTTCTTTTGCTATGTATACAATCCCAAAAGAGTGGGAGATGAAATTATAAGACGCTAAATAAATAAAAACCGTATAATACTTGATTGTTAATAATAAGATCGTGAAATAATTAAATTAAAATTAATTATTAATTCATTTAATTAAACGCTAACAGGACGTTTTGTAATCAACACGCCTTTCAAAAGCCCTTCATAGTCATAGTAATTGCACTTATAAAATTTTTATACATTATGACCATGGTTTTTTTTGTGTACGATACTGACCTAGCAGATGTTTGCCCTTTCTATTCAGTGGCGCAATTTTGATTTCTTAATAACGTTTTAGTTAGTAAAATTAATTATCAACTTGGTGAATTGCACGGTCATCTGATTGTTTTAACCGACTTCGTTAGAACGAGGCTAATGATTTTTGAACGTAAGTATCCATGTATGCATGTCAAGTTCAATGTCAAATTGACCAAACGCTTATTATTAAATAGTGACATACACTATATTCTTTTAAATATGGCGCTTGCGAAAAGATAAGGAGAAGGGTGATTTTTTATAATCTTAACACTATTGGTATCAAATCAAATCTAGTAAATGAAAAATTACTTAAATATATATCTTGTAAAACTCTTATGTTACTATTTAACGTAAACTCTGTTTGTTCAATTAAATATATTATTAAAAAAAAACAAATACCCCGACTGCTTAAACTAAAAGAAAAAAATAAGTGCAATAATCATGAAGTATCTTATAGTATAAGTCATAATATATGTATAACTAGCTGTGCCCGCGGTTTCACCCGCATTAAAATCTGTAGGTGATCGATACCTGTATATGGAAGATATTTAGGAGAAAACCTTTTATAGAAGTCTATTGATGAATAATACCCAAAAACACGAATTTTATTTTTCTTTTCTATTTGTCTGTTTATCTGTTTGTCTTTTTGTAAGTGTGTTAGTGTACGCTAATCTCAAGAACGGCTGATTCGATTTGAATGGGACTTTCACTGATGTAGTAAGCTTCACTTAACATTTAGTGTTTGTTTTATATGAATTTATAAAAAAAGTTGTGTCAATATAAACATTACGATGAATTTGTTCTTTGTTCGATAATCTATATCTATACATATAATAAATCTGTAGGTGATCGATTCCTATACATGGAAGATAATTAGGAGAGAACCGTTTTAAATTGATGAATAGAACCAAAAACATGTTTTTTAATTTCCTGTTTGTCCTACGGACATCTAAAACGCTTATGTTAATGCATTATGACAATAATAGTGTATTTTTACAAGTTAAATAGGAAACCGTAAGTCATACAAAGTCTGAGTTAATAAGTTAACAATTTTGTATGCGAATGTAAAGTAGCGTAACAGATTCATCTCAATATACATCTCACGTTTATTCAAGTGTTTGCTAGTAAGAAATTTGTGACTTGTTTTTGTATAAACTTTATTATTAGCATGAAGTTTTATGTCCTTGGAGTAACAGTAGCTCACAGATTTATATTTTTATCAAGGGACCTAGCTATAAAGCAGATGGGCCGCCTGATAAAAAGTAGTCAAAACTTTGGAAAATAGAAACAATAGCTATAGTTCGGTCAATTTCAAATATAATTCCAGTTCTAAATGGAGTTGGTCACAAATGTCTTTAGGCGACAGTGACCACTTACCATCACGTGTACTGAACCAGTGTATTTCTACCGGGGAAGTATCACCGCCACACCCATTTCTACCATGAAGTATTTTTTGCGTTTCGTTGGAAGGATGTGGTTGCCGGCTCACTTATATACATATAAGGCGACCATCACAGTCCTCGGGAGCAATGCATCTCTGATCGACTTCATATAGAACCCATGTTACTTGCTTACAGATGTCCATGGGCGGCAGTAATCACTTATCATCAGGTGGACTGCATGCTCGTTTACTACTTAATCTGATACAAAAATAAAAATAATAAGCTAGTCTTACGTATATACAATCTCCGAACTGAGACGGTCGGAGCCTGGCCGCTCTATAACCTAACCTAACCTAACCGTGCGGGAGAATTTTTTGGCAAATTTTCTTCATAATGATTTCCCTGCACCATTCCATACTAAATGCATAATCTTTATTTTTTTTAACATTTTGAAGTAGCAAACAAGCATGCAGTCCACCAGATGGTCAGTCGTTACTGCTGCCGTTACATATGTAAGTAATATGAAGCTGTCATATAAAACACGGGTTCTATCTCAAGTTGATAACAGATGCGTTAGACATCTTGAAGAGATGATCGCCTCATAAATATGTGAGGCGACAACTACATCCTTCTACCGAAAAGCAAGATCTGCTTCACGCTAGCTTCGCGCTGGGTGTGGCGGTGGTAGGTTCTACCTCCCCGGTCGACTTACACTGGTTAAACAATTTATCACACACACATCCAAGTATGTGGCCAAACCGATTTTCATGATAATAATTAATTATTTTCGTGTTGATATTTCAAACAGACACCAGAACGTATTTCAATGAATGGACTTTGGATAATTTATATTTAACTCGAACGCCTAGGAGTTATTAACTAATGATTTTTAGAGTAACTAAGCAATTTACGACTAATACTTAAATCGATCTTAATCGATTATTAATAATCGATTAAAGTAGTAAGGGACATAATTGGTTCTATTCGCTATACAAACGACATATGCTTAATCTTTTCTAATAATGGCGCTAACATTTAAAGTGATTGACAAGACATCTCTCCGTAATTACATGCATTTGTTAATTAATATCGGTTTGAATTTCAATTGGTCATATGTTGTATACACGTGACACAGAATACATATATACAAGCTATTTCACAGCCATTAACTTAATTAAATATACATTTTAAATATTGACAATAAGAACATAACTAAGCTGTTAACTCTTGTTTATTTCTTTTTGTACTTTTGTTTCATCTTTGCGTTATCTTTTTCTCTTATTCTTTAATTAAAGGATTGTCAAAAGTATACAGATATACAGGAAAAGTTACAGTAGAGACTTATTCCATTTTTTATCTGACAGAAATAGCAAGGAGAGTTCAGATATAGGCGACAATGACCACTTAAGTGATTAACCTGCTATGTTGCAAAGCAGTACATATTGCACCTGAAAATCCACTCGTCTTATCCAGACAGTTCTGCGTGTCTATACATTGAAGTTATTTGCAAAAAAGATAGCTTGTAGGACTGATACTTTTTGTGTTTATTTCAAATCACATAAAACCAAAACTAACTTAATTGAATTTAAAAAATTGAACTTCTTGTCTTTATATCATAGAAATCCATATAAGCTGTAAAAAATGCTATGTTATTGTTAATTTTAAGTAGTTCTTTTTATTTTCTATCTGCTCATAAAAACACCTTTTTCTTCCTTTTCTTAAAACATGGATATATTATTTAAAAAAATCTATGCAAGTGAATTATATTAACCAGCTAGTAAGCTGACGTACTCGTGTTTCGCTAAGTGACATAAAAATATCTTCATATACTTAGTCATCTTTATATACTTAGTACAAAATATCGAAACCAAAAGTCTATAAGTTGACCAGTTAAATAAGCTACATCCATGCAAGATTCTTGCGTGATTTGGCAACAAAGAGACACACACCATCTAATTTTTATATATTACTATAAATAACAATATTTCATAATTTTTGCGGTCTAAAAGGTACAGAATTGGTACCTTTAAGACAACAAAAATTATTGTGTCTTATAGAGATAAAAATGAATTTACTTTGATACATTCCGACGTCTTATCCAAACGACTTTTTGATTCCCTTTTAATTATAACTCCATAGTATGTACCATTTTTTTCAAAGATAACCCAAAAACAATTAATATTTCTTCGTAATTTGAAATAATTGGGCGCTGTGAACTAAACCGTTCTTAACATAATATTTTATTACCCGATTTCAAAAAGGAAACACGTTTTCTATTTATTTGGTATAAATAATTATTTTCTTTGCAATTCCGAAAAAATAATATTTTATAGTTAATTATTTAAAGTTAAAAATTTAAGAATTGTACGTTGTAATTGTATTTTTTAATTTAGTTTGATTTTTTGGGTTTAGATCGTACGTGGATTAAAATTAGAAACATCAATAAATTACCCACCAAAGCACGTTGATATCAAGTCTCTTATTATACATATTATATTCATAAAGCTATGTTTCACAATGAGGTATTTACTTAATGAGAATTAGTATATGAGACCGATTCAAATTGCGTGTCAGATTACCCTGACCTGCCACCTGAACCATACACATTCAATATTGCAAGTTAATAATTATAACATTCGGCTAAACTCGTTATCGTTGAGAAGGTTTACAGGTGACAACAAAATGGTCCTTAACCGATCCGAGAATTAAATATGCATGACCTCTGATTGGTCGAAATCACTTTCACTGGGCATATACCCTCGGTACATTTCGAAGTATTTTTTACACGTCCGCCCTAAGCGTAAGTCGTATAAACTACCAAACCGCATAAAATGTACGCGGTGTGCGCGACAGTTCAAAATAGTTAAGTGTTAATTGTTAAAAGATGTGCAAATTAAGACGTGTGGAGTCGAAGTGGTACGCAGGTAAAATAGTATGAATTTCACAACACCATTGTCCGAAGACGTGCAAGGCAGTGGCATAGGGTTATTGTTCAAGTGCAAGTGAGTTTGCTTCATTGCGGGTGTACGGGTGATTTTATACCGGTGGTGCGAGCGGACGGAATCATTGCGAGTGACAACATGGCGACGCGCGCTTGCGTGCTCCTCTTACTCATCGGCGCCTGCGCAGCCCGCGACTGCATCGAACTCACCCTCTCCGACAAGAGCATTCTAAGTGAGGGTATCTTCAACGGGACCGTTTTGAAAATCGCCGCGAATAATGACAGTTATGTTGAAAGTGAGAAAGTTAGTATACTGGACTTGTGGGATCGATTCCCAAGGATAGTTGTGCCGACGAACGGGACCAGTGAGCAGTGCCGCCGGGAGACCAGGATGTTCCTGGATGGCCTGGACCGCCTAGAATTGTGGGCGCTGAAAAGTAAATATTTTTTATCATTTTCATAACACGGTGACATAATTTTTCAGATCATAATACTTTTATATTACAAATAAGAACGTAATTACAAAAAAAATGGGTTAAAAATTGAATATACTTATTTTTTACCATAACCCAAAATAAATATATATTAATAATCTGTTTATAACACATAATATTAAAACATACCGTTACAAATAAATAGCTTAAAATAAAAAATTAAAACACTCAACCTATTATAAACTTAGTATTTAAAGAATTAACTTAGTTCTTAATTGTAATTAATCTGAAAAGCGCCTTATTTGGAACTATATCATTTGCGAGTTCGTAATTTTGAACTAATTATTTATTGGAAACAATTGATACCAAGTAAACTACTTAGAAAATCAAAGTGCTAGATTAATCTTCATGGTCCCTGTTATGCATAATTATATAATAACAATGATCTATTGTACCTTCTCATGATCTCGTGAGATTCATCTAGACACCACATAAAACACCGGCCGGTTAGTGAAGGAAATAACAAACGCTGCTGTTGCTTATTATAAACATGCTGGATCCCACGCTTTACCCATGCTTTGCCCGCAATAAAAATGTAATATAAACTGAGATTGTAATAACTATTGATAAAGTAGAATTAGAACTTTATTTAATAAAATAAGGACTAAAAAAGTCACTATAAATATATTTTAAGACCTTTAAAATAAATTCCAACACACAGAAAATTCTAAAAATGATAGCCTTTTTCTTTTTTTTGCATTTATATGTTACTTCATCTTTGCACGCTTCTTTGCATCTATGCACGCGGACTTTTATTTTAATTATATTAACGGTTACAATGTGCGTTTTAATATGAGTTAATATAACTATATGAATAGCAATATAATAACTATATTCAAATAATATCGAATTACCTTATGTCTTTTAAACATAAATAATTGACACGAATTAAGCTTCAATTGAAGATTTTATATATGTATATTAAATACAGTTAAAGCTTTAAAAAATACCAGTAAATATTTTTCTAAATAAAAATTTATATCCCTAAGGACTAAGTTCGTCATGGACAAGTGTGTCTCCCGTGTGAAGGGTGGCCCTTCAAACAAGAACACAGCAATGCTTCACATTGCTGTTATTGTATAGAATTGTTATATTTTTACCCGACTGCGTCAGATGGAGGGTAAAGTTTTTCGAGCGTATGTATGTATGTTTGTTTACATGTATGTCCATTTCTTTGGCACGCGCTACAGCCCAAACGGCTTGACGGATTGTGATGTGTGACATATTATTGTCTTAGTTTGGAGAGTGACATAGGCTACACAATTTTTAAAAATTGCGTCTGGAAATAAAGGAAAAAGAGGGAAAGGAACGATTTTTTTTATTATTACGACAATATGGGTATCAAATGAAAGCTTCTTAAAAGACCAATCTAAAAATATATATATTATAATACTTTTTTTTATAATATGGAAGTAGCAAACGATCCTGCAGCCCACCTGATGGTAAGTCGCCACTGCCGCCCATGGACATTTGTAATCAACCCCAGGTAAGACAAAAGTCTCATCTAATTTTAGCTACAGATGCGTTGCTACCCCTGAAGACTAAGATGGAATGCCTCGGAAAAGTATGTCTCCCTTACCACACCCTTCAGACCAGAACACAAGCGCATAACACTTCAGTTATTAGGCAAAAATAGGTGTGGCGGTGGTGCATCCGGAGTCGAACCACAAAGAGTTCAACCCTTCAAACTTTTACATGACTATTTTGACAAAAACTCATATACCTAAGCGTTAAATTAAATATATATTAGTTTAGTTAAATACGAACAATAATTTAGTTTTAAGCAGTCGGGTTTTTTGTTTTAATGTTTTTAACGATATTATTATTATTATCTCCGTTACTTTAAAAAAAGATTTTTTAAATTATTTTAATATTTTATTTTGCTCGACTGCACCTATACCGCCTAATTCTGCTCTACAATTAAAGATATATACAAATAAACAAAAATGCTCATGAGATTTTCCAGCTTGTTTTAAAAAGATAACTAATATTTGAATTAGCGTCTTTGTTACATTTGGAAGTAGTTACAAATAACCATGCGTTATAATTATTATTTGTACATCTTAATACCCATTCGCTACTCTGGTTGCATAAAAAAAAGGAAACGATAAATCATCATAAATCTGCAAACCGTTAGTTATATGAAGTAACCTTCAAATACAATATACTTGTTTCTTAATATTTGATATTTCGAGCTTTTGACAAAGTGCAACAGATAGTAATTGCAAAATTTGTAGCATTCCATTTGCGTATATGCAAATAAAAATTGGCAAATAATATGAATTCCGGACACTAACTCGCTAAGACAATAGAAAAAGATATTTCTAGAACACTACACTCTCTTTTCTTTTTCCAAAATCTACGCATTAATAGCAATAAGTACAATCCGGTATTGTTACCCGACTGCGTCAGGAGAGTAATGGTTTTCGATCGTATGTTTGTATGTCAATTTCTTTGGCATGCGCTACAGCACAAACGGCTCGACGGATTGTAACATATGGCATATCATTGGAATGGTCTGAGATTACAGAATAACATAAGAAATATATAATTTTTAAATAAACCTGTGAAAAGAACTATATGAATATCATACTAAATCATACTAAATAGACCATTACGAAAGATACATTATATATGGTTTAACACTTTTATTTTAGTGTTTTGTCAAAAATCCTAAAAAGAGTAAAATTAAATAAATTATTATAAAAAAACTCGACTGTTATAGCTTTTAAGCAGTCGAGTTATTTGTTTTATAATTTTACAATAAAACTTTTTAGTATAAAATTTTAATGGAGACGAGTTTCTCATTGAAATGTAGGGTTTCTAATCTAGAATACCCGAGGCGAGAAATCTCGAAAAATTGTCTTCAGTCGACACGGTAAAAAGTCTCAACCCCTCGACATCTCGAGAAATCAATTCCGTGTGATAAGTAAAGATACAGGCATATGACACGTGACTTTTATAGCTCTTGTATTTCTAAAAAGTCTTTATTATAAGAAAAAGCGTTAAAATTTAAATTGATGTTATTTTATTAGTTATGTTGTGATAACCAATTATTTATATTTAGCATACTATGCTCAATAAAAATAGTATTGAAAGTGAATTATGATTTGTTCAATAAAAGGAGTGTGATGTTCGTAACAATTATACAAAAGACAATTTTAAAAACAAAAACCCTACAAATAAAACTCGAAAATAGAAAAAAAGTATTACAATCAGGAAATACAAAATACATTATTTATGTTATAAATATTATATTATAAAGTGCTGCACGCGGTGACATTCGCAGTTTTGTACGTTTTTCAGTATTTGAGATAAATGTTTTCTGATTCCGATTCTGAAAAGATATTTAACAATTTGTTTAAAAACTGTTTTAATAGTTTGAGTTACTATAATAATTTTAATTTTTACCATATTGTTATGTAGAAGTATTATAGTATTGTTATGTACAAGATGGTCCGTTTTCCCCTCTTTTTTCTATACGTAGGCGCCATAATTAAAATATATATATACAACGTCACTTTGATAATTCCCACGAATCCAACGACACGTCACATGTCAAAATGTGTTAAGTTGTTAGACATGCTAAATATGTATGTCCAATACATAAATACATAGTTTAATTGATCGCATCTATAAATCTAATTTGTAATAAACAAAATTTGAAAATGACATCGTTTTATACAAGAAATTAAAAATTTCTCGAGATACTCGAAAGACTCGGGATGGTCTTGGTCGGAAATTCTCGTGCCTCGAGAAATAAAGAAGTAGGAAAACCAAAATACCTAACTCCAATGTGTGGTACATTGGAGTTAGGTTAGGTTAGGTTCATCTATTAACATCTATTACCAGCAATGCTAAGCGTTGTTATATTCTGATTTGAAAGATATGGTATAGAAGATATACTTAGCCGAGACGGTATCAACGCATCTGTATTCAAACTTAGGTAAGACTAATCTTATCTAGGGTTCATTTAGTTACATTGACAGATGTCTAAAAGTGGCAGTAGCCATTAACCAGTAGGTAATTGCATTGTTTGTTTCTTCAATTTAAAAAATATATATTTGCATCACTATATATATTTTTTTTTTATAATACGGATAGT
>MOOZ01002829.1:58781-72410 GCA_002930495.1 Cecropterus lyciades
ACCACAAAGAGTTCTACCACCTTCAAAACATTACACATTATAAAAATGATACATTATGGCATTTTCAAAAATCGCAATTACACAACAACTCTTCAAAAATGCACCTATATATCATGTATGTATGTAGTACATATTACGTAAGTCTTTCAAATTAAGTTAGCCTAAATATTTTGTTGCAGAGATTTTGTATCTTTTTGGTCCGAAAGATACATACACAGTTACTGTAACAATAAATGTTGTAAGAATATTGAAATGTTCTGACTGTAATTAGCATAATTTTACGTTAGCAAACTATTGTTTTTTATATGCTTTATATGCTGCAACTTTTGTGAATTAAAAAAAAGGCCTTTACTAACTGTGAAGTAAACATTTCATTGCTTTTGATTCTACGATTTTTTTATATGTTCTTGAAGCGATGATAGATAATGGCAGAAACTTGTCCGAGAATTGAATGTCAGTCGCCGCTTATTTTACGATGTGCATATTAATAATCAACATGTTACCATTAACCAATGGAAACATCTTGAGAAAATCTACACTCTTAAATTTACTTAAAAAGTTCTTGAGGGTGCGTAAAATCTATCAATTACCACTTGGCCAGTGCGGTGGGCTAAGGGTTAAACCCTCGCATGAAAGTACCTTCCCCCAACAGAAAAATAATAAACAAATAAGTTGTAAAAAATATTTTAAGATGGCTAAAATTTTGACCCTACCATGTATTTAAGAAACAGTTAATTTTGTTAAAAATAACATTGATGAATTTGAATTTAAATCGCGAGCAAGGCATAACGACAAAATAAATTATTCCTAGTAGCAAAACTACCATATTCAAACAAAGTGTATTTTGTATGGCTCCACTTCTGTACAATAAACTACCAAAGAGCATACGGCCATATCAAAATTTGAGCTATTTAAAACCCAAGTGCAAGATTTTCTAATAAACAAGTGTTATTTCTCAATTAAAGAATTTCTGGACGATGAGGACTGATTGCTGTACCCCGCTGAGATTGGTCTGGTTTATTTTGATATTTATTGACTTGTTTGGTTATTTATTATGCCTTTATTCTTCCCTGTCTTTTAAATCTATTCACTGAATATATTAATTTTAGAATAAGACAAATTATATTGTACGCCGTATGGCAGGACATAGCGAATAAACCAACACTTTGTCACCTGTATATTACGTGTCCACAATAAATATGCTTTGACTTTGACTTTGAATTTATTTTTGCACAAAATAACGTAGCCTAACCTAATTAAAAAAAATCGGAATATAACTATTGTAAACAAACTTCTCCTCAATCATCTAGAAATCACCCGATCACAGGAACGATTAAACATATAAACACACGCTTATGTAAAAGTTGTCGTTGGTATTCAATACTATTTTTATATTTTGTTCATAACAAGTTCTGGTTTGAAGTATGTGGTAATGAAGCAATGCTTCCAGATGCACTGTAATTACAGTAGATCTATATTTTCAACTTGTTCACTGTATACTGTTATGGATCATTACAGTATGCAATAAAATTTTATTTCGTTTATAATCGAGAAATGTCCTTTTTTTGGTCGTCAAATTGCACAAACCCAGGGAAAGTAGACCTTTTTTTCGTCCACCAAAATTTCCTATCAAAATTGTTTAAAATGTCATCTACTGCAAAATACTGTAATTTTAGTGGTTTTCAGTAGAAACTACTGTAATTTTAATCGCGATCTGGAAACAGTGTAAAGAAGAGAAATACATGTTACATTTTTACTACGGCCAAAGACGCGCTGCTACCCCTGAAGAGTAGTTGGAGTACTCAAGGGTAACACATCTACCTAGGGTTAATTACCACGTGTGTTTAAATGCTCATATCCTACTTTTATTAGTATTTATAGGTTAAAACTTAAATTGTAGTATTTAAGTTTTTTTTTTTGTAGTCTACCAACTGATCTTTACGGTACGGGTTGATTAACCGGAGGATAGACTTGCATTTGTTTTTTGTGTAGGTACCAACTTATAGCCAGATTTAACAAAACGAGTCGAGTAAGTAAAACACAAATGACTGCATAACATTTCCTTATTAGTGACAATAACCTCTGTAATGCGCTGATCTCGTAATTCTTAGTATACTTATATAGAATTATATTGCAGTTTTATTTCGCATCAACTGAATAGATTAACTCTGCCTGAAATTAAAATGACAACTGAAATTCTAGAATTAAGCAGCAGGAATTCTGTGTATCAGGTTTATTTTTTACATGATTGAATAATCAAACGAACATGCATTTCAGCTGACATCACGTACACAAGCACAAAAAAAATTATAGATGATGGTGACCTATTTTTTCTACACAAAATTGAAATAGCAAATTAGTATGCTCTCCACCTGATGGTAAGATGTGTGATGGTACTGTCGCCCATAGACATCTGTAAGCAACTTTATATAAAACGAGGGTCTATCTTAAGTAAATAAAGTAAAAAAGTTAATGGCCGTTACTTATGAAAGCCGGCACCCATAACCTTCTACGAAATACAAAAACTGTTAGAAATAGGTGTGATACCTCGCCAGTCGAACCATACTTGTTTTCATACAAGCCGAATGCCTTATAAAATTACTGAGTATAAAGGTTTGTAAACTATTTAATTTACATAAAACCTTGATTGTTATAATTTCATAATGTTTAAGTTAGTCGTCGTAAAATTAATTCGTTAGACAGCCTTTCATTGAGGAAATAATTAAACATTGTGGAGCAAGTTACAATAACACTGGTTTAAAAATCTAATTATATAAATGCGAAAGTTTGTGAGGATGTAGGTGTGTCTCTTAGGTTTTATCTTTTCTAAAACCATTTGATCGGATTTCGCTAAAATTTAGCTCATAGATAGTTTATGACCTACATTAACACATAGGATACTCATTACCATGATCGACGGGACCGAAGCGAATGGAACCGTGGGAATAATAAGTACAAAACTAGTTGTTACATTGTGAAATATATTAAAATAAAAACTTGACTGCTTAAAACTATTTTTTTTATTCATAATGATGCCTATATATAATTATAAATTATATAGAATGGTCTATTTACTAACTTTCATTTCCTACCCATATTGTTGCCCCCCCCCTTTTTTTCGTATTTGGAGGCCCCATTTTTAAATATCATATAGCCTATGTCACTTTCCAAATTGAGACGATTCGAATGTCGTACGTTACAATCAGTCCAGCCGTTTGAACTGTAGCGCATGCCACAGAAATACGCATACATACAAAACAAACAAAATACGCTAGAAAAACATCAACAACCCTCCTTCTGACGCAGTCGGGTAATAAGACGTTAGTAGTAGTAAAGTAGAGATATAATTTATTACGTACAATTTGTATAGTCAAAAACAAGGTATTAGTATTTACATGTATTTAAAGATGACGATGATTCCGATCGTTGACCTTACTTTACTGCTGACTGTTTCACGTATCGTATTTCACATAAACGTATGTAGTTAAAATTGTTGATAAGATCGTTTCGTTACTACGCGATTAAAGAATTAGCATTTTAAATTCCCTCATAGCTTCGCCTGCGATTCGCTCTTTAGTTTCCACATTTTGACCACCAAAAATACCACTACACCTATTTTCGCCGATTAACAGCAGTAAAGTATTAAGCGCTGATGTGTTCTGGTTTGAAAAGTGTGGTAGGGGCGACATACATGTCTGGGGTGGTAACGCATGTGGTCAACCTCAAGTAAGACTTAGCTCTTATCCGAAGGTTATAGTAGATGCCCTTGCGTAGCACCGGCATTCACTATGAGGTGGGCTGCGTGCGAGTTTGCTTCTTCATTCCTTCTTATATTATAAACACTCTAGACTACGACTACGACTTTAGAACTATGTACAGTATATGTCATAAAGCCACATATATTTGAATTATTTTTGTGGCGTGGAAGTAGGTCTTATTTTTGGTTAAAAAAAAATTCACACTTTTTAGTGATATACTTATATTTTTAAAAATATAATTTCACTAATATTGCCATGTAAATATAAATGTACACGCAAATTTTAGTAATTAATTCAATCCTTAATATATAAATTTTAACCTCTAAAACTAAGCGCCAACTTAAAAACCCTTTATAAATTGTATTAAGGTGGATGAAGTTTAGGTCTGAATTTATATGAACTAGGCGCACTAGGCTTTTATGTTTCCTTTTATGTTCCAACTTAACCTAATCCATCCAATATAAAACGCTACAGCTCAACCTAATCCTAAGCCATACCCCTAAGCGGTAAGCACCAAATGACTGACTCATTTAGGTACGTCTGCATCATCAGGTTTAAGGAATTGAAGGTCCAAATCTTCATCTTATGTATCTGCATAGCAATTTTATTATATAACCGTAAGCACCAATGGCTAAATCCTATGACTTGCTTGCTTGGCTTGCAGTACCCTGCATCGTCAGGGTTGAGGAGTTAAAAATCAAAATTTTTATCTCATATATTCGCTTGATAATCTTATTACATATCCGTAAGCACCAAATGGCCAGCTTCTATGGTTTAGGTTTTAAGTACCCCTGCATCATCAGGGTTCAGGAGTTTAAGGTCAAATTTTTCATGGTATGTCTGATTAGATTAAATCTGCCCAGCAATCGTATTTTATATCCGTAAGCACAAAATGGCTAACTTCTACAGTTTAGGCTAGCAGTACCGCTGCATCATCATCAGGATTGAAGAGTGGAAGGTAAAATTTTTTATGATATCATTTTGTCTTATATACCTAATGTTAATTCCAAGTTTCATGTGAATCGAGTCAGTAGAAGCTGAGTTATCCGAAATTATTTAAAAAACAGGGGGAGTGATGATGGTTTCCACCCCATAAATTGAAGAGTTTAACATCCGATCACACCAATGTCCAAGAAAGAAGGTTCCGTACTGAAATTTCCCATCAAATGAAAGAAAAAATAGAAATCGGTGTAGAAACACTTGAGTTACAAGAAATCGTGTTTTTTTCCGATTTTTCGGGAAACTGCCCAAACTGCCCAAAAAATTTTCAATTTCCATAAGATGGGACCCCCTGGGAAACTAACCGCATCGAATGTCGTTCGAACCGTGTTGATCGGTAACCGCATCGCGGAGTAAAGACTGAAATTACATAAAAAAAAAACTTTCTTTGAGAAGTTGGTTAATAAAATTAAATTTAAAATAAACAAAAAAACCCTAACGCTATAAAGATATGTGGGCAACCATTTAAAAAGTCAAATTAATATTTATAGATGAGCCATCAAATACGAGCGAGTTGTACCTATATTTTAATATCCCCTATATCTAGTAAATGGCTAAGACGATTTTGATAAAACATATAGGTGTAAGTTATTTGTTATGCCTTTTTATTTGATACCCCACTTGAGAATATTTAAAAATATTTCATTTTTCATCTATATCATACAAATCGGTTCACGCGTTCAGGAGCTACATTTCCACAGACAGACGGACAGATATAGCCGTCAAAGTTATAACACCCCTCTTCTTGCGTCGGGGGTTAATAATAGATTTTCGGGTTACATCCACGTTTAATTGACTCCCTGACTCCTTGGTATTCGGAGGGAACAGGAATAGCGTGACGCTATTTTTTTTAAGAATGAAATAGCAAACGAGCATGCAGTCCACCTTATCGTAAGTGGTTACTGCCGCCCATGGACATCAGTAAGCAACTTCATATAGAACAGGAGTACTATCTGAAGTTGAACACAATGCGTTGCCACTCCCGAGTAATAAGATGGTTGCCTCATATAGAGTGAGCCGGCATCCACACCCTTCCACGGAAACGCAAGAACTGCTATATATTAGGGAAGGCTTATGCCCAACATTGAATCTCTAAAGGCTAAATAAGTAATGGAAGCGATACTAAAAGACGGGTTTTTAATATGTATTGTATTTGCAAACGACTTGTTTACCATATACATTTAATGGATCTCAGTGTCATTAATTACGCAAAAAGTTCAAATTTTATATTTTAACATTAAAATTTAATCATTTTAAAAAGCTGTTTTTACTTAGGGAATATAAGCACTCCTGATTCCTTACTAAATACAAAAATCGGATAACGGGTCGTCTTTTCATTCAGTTTTTTTCATGGAACAGATGTGATAAATATAATAAATAAAATGTTAAATTATACATTTAATATCTACTATCAGGGACATGAACATATTTTTTTTCATTCCTGGGGTCGAGTATCTCTTCCTAAGGGTCAGGTCGGTAAGGGTCACGTCACCCTTATTCTGTTACGCCTATGCTGCTCTAGTGCGTACTGGTGGAGGTAAACATTAGTTAGTCACTACATCCTGTCTTAGCTTAGAAAATCCTCCTACCAGTGAGACCATCTGGGATTGGCAGCATAACATGTCTCCGTATACACAAAAGCTACTATTAGCCTCAATCAGTCTTCCATCCAAGTTCAGATCGCAACCGACGTTGCCCTTTTTTGTTTATCAATTACAATCTACGTTTAATTGCACCTATTCCTAGTATGAAGCAGTTCCCATTTTTCGGTGGAAGGGGGTGGTTGCCGACTCACTTCCATATGGGGCGACCATAGTCCTCGAGAGTAGCGACGCATCTGTGATTGACGTCAATCAGAACCCCTGTTCTGTATAAAGTTCCTTTCTGATGTACATAAGCGGCAGTGGCCATTTACCACATACCATGCTCGTTTCCTGCTTCAATCTTATAAATAAATAAACTATAGCAGAGCTATTACTTACTATTAATTATTACTAGTCACAGAAATTTTAAACCGTAAAAAAAACGTACGTAAAATTTTAAAAATATATAAAACTCTTGTGACGATGAAATTTGAAGTAATATTGTATGCAAAGTAATATTGTATAATTTGAAATTAATTTGTAATCAAAGTGTCACAAACATTTATATCTGCAAAATCTGAATAAATAGAACGGACTCCAAAAAGTGTAGAATAGGCCACAAGGCGTATAAAATAATTTTAAGTTCGTAACTTTTATTAATATTAACATCGTAAATATTTATATTTATGTTTAAATACATATTTGTTTTTCAAATACCATTTGCATGGAATCTTATCCTGTACTTCGATCTTATCTGATCTTTTTGATCAAAAATGTATAGTCTGTTTACATCATATCCACAGAATATCAATTACTAAGAAGTAAATCATAGCAAATATACGTGCTAAGATTATGTAATGTCGAGGCAAAAGAACTAAAAATCCCCCAGTTTTCCTGTTACACAACTACTGTTATACTAATTACTATTCAAAATGTTGTTCGAGTATCTTTCTCTAATATGTACTTGACCCTCTAATCTATAAAATGTATTATGAATCCATTACTGACCCGCTCTTAGGCTCGATTTTAAGACCACTTACTAAACGTATTATTTGTTTTTGTCGTTTTAATCATAGTCTTTTACGTTTTAGGATACTGTACGTCAAAATGTTATAATGGAACCCTTATAAGATCACATGTGTGTCTGTCTATCTGTTTTACACTGAATAAATAAATAAATAAATTAATTAATTATTATTAACTACGAAACTACTGGGTCAATCAAATTAAAATCTGCACATAAATTTCTATTAACACATGGCTCTGTAACATACATAAAATAATATGTAAGACTTGAAATAAACAAATTTTAAGTTTAAACTTCTACAAGTATCTTGTATACATGTTATGTACAGAGGGCCCTTTACATGACAGTACTAGTCCCAAGGGTAAGAAACCTAAAAGATAAGAATCAAAAATTAAATATATCATTATAAACTTATTGTATATTCAACCCGTTATTGTCCCACTGGTGGGCACGGGTCTTCTCTCAGATTGAGAAGTTTTAGGCCATAGTCCACCACGCTGGCCAAATGCGAATTATTAGACTTCACACACCTTTGAGAACTCTTAGGTGTGCGGCTTTCCTCACGATGTTTTCCTTCACCGTAAAGCAGGGATAATTTATGTTTAATACGCACATCATTTTAGAAAAATCAGTGGTGCGTGCCTGGGATTCGAACCTCGGACCCTTGATTGAGAGGCCGAGTTTCAACCAATAGGTTATCATTGCTCCTATATTCATCTGCTCCTATAAACTTATATTCTAATTTACATATCACTATTCCAGATTTTTTTTCTGGTTCTTATTTTATATTATAACTAGGCCTAAGGACACGTTATTGGGCTTATGTGCCAAATGACTAATGTCATATTACGCGACGAGGCCTTAAAGACTTAGATCCCCGTGTTTACTTACTTGTAAACTGAATTATTGAGAATTTGTAAAAAAACGCTTTTAAAACGCTTTCTACACTCATAGCCCCACAGTAGGATTTTCTCCTGTGTCGTAGGTGCCATGGAAACACAAAGACGAATACAGGAACACCCAGACCCAGAACAGAAATCTAAACTCATCATTCAGATGTCTGTCTGACCGGGTCTGTCTGACCGAACCTCCCGGGTTCGATCCCGCTGCGTGTCAGACCGGTATGGTGATTTGTAAAATAAGAGTTTTTTTATATTTTAAAAGTAACAAAAAAAGAAATTTTAAAAGTAACAAAAGAGCGGCCTTAATCATTTACCTAACACGTGGACTGCATTCACCAGATGGTAAGTGGCCACTGCTTTCCAAGGACGTTTGTAATGTGTTGAGGAATAAGTTGTAACACCTTAGATAAGTGTTTCCTAATACATGATTTTAGTTTTGTTTTTACATCATGCAAAATATTTTTATCTTTTACGGATAGACCCATTTAGCGCTTCTAGTCTTGGACTCTATTTTTTATTAAATTATATACTATATATCTATTTTGTTAAAATAGAGCTATATTTTACTATGCTTGTTACCAAATAGTAGAATGTTCCACAAACGAATATCTCCTATTATCAGAACGTACGATAATGACGCATAGCGAAGTCCCAGTCCATCTCAAAGTGTATTGTGATTCAACGCACAGCGCTGAGCGCTGAGTGCTGCGAGATTCCAGTCACGCCAATGTCAACCCCGTACGCGGGCGCATTCGCATTCCCCACTCACTGTCATTTCGCCAGACTTTTGACATAACAAGGTTCAATGGAAGCAAATGACATTAAATCTCACCGTGAACTAGTACCCAATTTGGCCCTAACCTTTGCAGCAATTATTTTATGAATATTGTGTCAAATTGAAATCGAATAGGTCATGAGAAGTAAAGATCATTTCTTTTCTGCTAGTTATTTTAAAACAAAAGACGGAAGGATCCGATTCGGTGTGTGTTTTTTTATTAACCAACCTCAGATGCAAAAAACATTATTTCAATACATAATATTATCATTTATCTCATCTTATCTAAATAATAATATAATAAATATGCGGTTTCGTAGCGTAAAGTTGAACAGTTTACCAACTACCTACATAAGTTTGTTTTTCATAGTATTTGTATGAATTACAAAATTGTTATTCGGTTTTTGAAAAAGTGCTATATGTCAAAAACTGTCAACCGAATCTTATTCGAACCAATTTTTGTTGAAAGTTTTCTTTGACATCTACAACATTTTACCGCTTTGAAATGGCTTATCTCTCAAACAATCGACTTTGAGAAAAAATGGTCTTAAAAACCTCAATGTTATTTTGATATTATGACGACCTTTCTATACATGACATTCCACACATGTAGGTAAGATGATTCTTTTTTGAGTTCCATGTATGGGGACCTCTCTCTAATTTTTTATTCTTGTACATAATTTGGAAAGCGGTTTACAGAATACACTTACCTACCAAGTTTCAACTATTTAGTCTTAATAGTTTCCGAATACAGTGGCTATGACATACGGACAGACAGACATGACGAATCTATAAGGGTGCCCATTTTTGCCATTTGGCTACGGAACCCTAAAAATATGTTTACCTTAAACATATTTTATTAATAGATAATAAATGTGTCAAAAATCCTTTTTCCCTTCAGACATTTTAGTAAATTAATTCTATGACAGCGCTAAAAATATTATTCATTTTCCGTAAGCTAACTTTTATGTTCTCCATTTGTTCCGTACATAAATCACACCACGGAACTTTGCCGTCGTCTGTAGTTCGTAAACAAGATTGACCTGTAATCTGCTGAAAGCGCTTTTGTTGCGTCATTCGGTATTGTACTAAGAGACAATAAAGCAACTTTGGATTAAATTGGTCCAAACTTACTCATAAACCCAGTTTGGTAGTCACATTGCAAATATTTGTTATGCTTGTTCCAGTGTTCGATGCAACGGCCAAGCCACCTGCAGGCATACTCAGCGGTAACGCGAATCAATATGGTGACTTCGACGAATGTTTGGGAATCGATGGCGCGGTTAGAGGAAAGTACTGCTTGGCGTCGCTCCAAATAAATCTTGGCGATGTTGGACACGAACATTTGGACAACTTGATACACAGCGGGCACTACATTAGGAGCAATGTCACTGATGTAAGTGGAATCTTAGAATTTGTTTTGCAATGTTAGATCTACGATCATTTTCGCGTGGCTTTCAAGGATATTTTAAGTACTTCAAAAAATTTTAATGTGCAGTTTTATGTCTCTTCTAAGGTTACTGTGTTACTTCATATTGTTGACTGACCAAAATTTGTTTTTTTTGATCTAGAATCTATCCTTGGCTTAAAGGAAACATTAATGCAATCAGTATAAACCACTCATAAGCAGATCACAGTTAAAATTTTCAATATAGGTTTTTGTTTAATTAATTTACCTATCGTATAATAAAATTAATGTATTTTAACTCTAATTAGGTAGTAACTTCTGCCTTATAACAGCAGTGTAGCGTGGCTGTGTTCTGGTTTAGAGCATATCTGGGGCACGTGCTGACATAAGAAGTCACAAAGGGGTTGCACTGCGGGAAGCTACTTCATAATAACTTCTAAATTTGGCGCATCTCAATAGAAAATATCGAAATATTTATTCAATGATTTGTTGAGGTAAATGCTAAAGGAACAAGAAATTATTATAAGAACAGAAAAAAACGACTTAAACTGAAATTTTCATTCAAGTATATTGTTTTTGTTTTATTTAAATTAACGCTTTTTAGAAGTTTGCGTCAAAATCATAAAAGGGTTATATATATGTGATGGTCTATTTTTAATCTGTCACTAACCTGCACTTCTTCACGTCTTTTACTCGGTACAGAATTTTCTATTGATAAGAGTTTTAATTTGGGCCTCCCATGCCAAATTAATATCAAATCAACTGAACACTTTTTGATGACATTCCCCAAATATTATAAAATGCAAAAAAATAAAAGAAATAAATATAAATAGTCTCTCCATTATACTCCTATATTATATTATACTCGGAATAACTCTTTATCAGAAATTCCATATCATAATCTGTTTATAAGCATGAGAAAGGTGTACCATTTTTCCTCGTCCTGCAAATATCATTATTGTTTGTTCGTGATTCTTTACGAATTACTTTTTGTTTTCTGCCAAAAGTACTTGTTCCTGAACTTTATCCAGGATATAACGTGATTTAATATTCTAAATTTGTTGTTACGCAAGAAAATTATTTACGAGTAAAACATACATCTGGATTAATTTTTGATTTCACATGAAATGAAGAGAGTGGAATCCTCTGTCGTTCGGCTCCATAAACATAACCACGAAGCCTATTTCTGTTTAATAATGTTCTTGTCTGAAGGGTGCGCTGAAAGGAAATACTTACTTAGATGTTCTTTCTAACTCAGTCTTTAAGGATCGACACATCTGTGCCAAATAGTTTCGGTCGTGCATACCTCACTCTCCTCACTTTCCCATGGTTGGCACCACCCCCTCTTCCCCATGGATGTCGTAAAAGACAACTAAGAGAAAAAATGTAGGCATTGGGCAATCTTCCTGTATATCATCAATGCCTGCTCAAGTCACCAACACGCATGGCGGACGCAATCGTCACCGCTGTTGGGAAAAAACCCTCAATAAAGAGCCCAAAATGATGATGGATAGATGGACTCGTTAGCTATTACATATAAAAAAGTCTGAGGAAGTCCGTACCCTCTTAATATAAGAATTCGTGTTTTTTAACTCCTGTCTCTTATAGGAGGTACTTTCTATCTCAAGCTTGTGATAGATAGACAAATACAAATTTGAAAGTGGCCGTGATATCTTCATGGTCACTGCACACTACATCATTTCCATCTATTTCTCTTCGAAAGAGCATTTCGGAACGCATTCTGTGTCGACACGGTGACGCAAGCGTGTATCATGCATTAACGCAGGTCAGGAATGCGACCATGACCTATGTTTAAGATTTCTGCAGTTACCACGTCTACATTACCATTACAGGGTGTGTAAGTCAGCTGTCTTACGATATATGTGGATGTACAATAACGCTTTCAATATATCGCATAACGCAATGGGCCTTTTATATCAGGTTTAATTAGCAAGCGAGCATGCAGTCCAGTTGATGGTGATTACTGCCGCCCATTGACATCTGTCAGCATCTCCAAATAAGACGAAGGTTCTATGAGAAATCGATTACAGATATGTTTCTACTCTCGAGAACTAAGTTGGTCGCCTCATATATAAGTGAGCCAGTAACCACACCACTCCTGTGTTGTATGCCCTATTGACACACAAACAATACACACTTACATGTAGGACGAAAACTAAATTCATGATTTAATTCACACAGAGACGAAGATATAAACACCCACACCCAGAGTTTATCATTTAGATATTTAGCCGAGGAACTAAATCTGAACTCTTTTAGTGTGAAACCTGTATGATGACCGCTTTGCCATGATGGCGGTCAAAAATACTAACGATAAACAAAAAAATGTAATTTGGTGTATAAAATTATACTAATATTGCATGCATAATGAAAGTAGGTATCTTAATTATTTCAATTCCTTAAATTTATTATATATGTGGAGCACAAGATAAATATTGTGTGATATAACTTATTGTACACGAACAAGTATTACACAAACTAAATAAAATGGAAACATACAAACAAAATTATAAAATAAACCAAGCCTGCCGTAAGGAACTTCGTTCAAAAACAATTTGTAAATGTGGCGATCAAGGATGTTTATAGCTAAAGGAGAAATAAGTTTTAATAAGTGCTAATATAGAGTAATGAACTGTAGAGTATTAAAATGTAGGATGCACAATATAATATAACAGAATGACATATTCTGTATTCTGTGAATATGTACTTGTATGTACTTATAGGATGTATAAACAAAAGCCAAGTTTACGTTTTTGGAAATTTCGTTGGAACCTGTACAGTGAGTTTACAACGTGATAGCCTGTTTTTATGTTTTAAACAAATTTTACTTTTTTATAATAAAGATCTGTTTTGTAATTATGAAATTTGGGTAGTTTTCAATAAAGTAATAAAACTATTTTTAAGAATATCTTTATATAAATAAGTGTTTGCCTAACGATATAAAAAAATATAAATTTGTTCTTACTCAAAAGCTTAAATACCAATTTTCATAACCATAAAAACAAGTAATGTTTATGAAATTGTTTATCCCTTATCTTAGCATATCTATCTCAAAGTTAATAAAATAAGAATGCTTTTAAATTCTAGGCCGTTTTCTTGTCCCGCGGGTGCACGCATATCCCACACGCATACGTGAATTAACTCGCTACAATGCTA
>MOOZ01002829.1:106911-129911 GCA_002930495.1 Cecropterus lyciades
CTTTCGGTGTTAGATAGCTCATTTATCGAGGAAGGCTATAGGCTATATATCATCACGCTAAGGCCAACAGAAGCGGAGCAGCAATGAAGAATGTTTCAAAATCGGGGTTTTTTTCCTAATGAAAGATTCCGCTGCATGCATAATGTTAATGTATGTCACGTTACATTTCTTTTTAACGCGGGTGAAACCGCGAGCTCAGCTAGTATAAAATAAACCTAATGCGGAATTTTACACATGTGATAAATAAAATTAAAGCGCGCTTTTATTACACATCTTTAAATTCGTCCGTAAAGTGTTTCTTTTATTAATTTTTCGTAACATCCGGCATATATTTCACATAATTAGGTGATTACTGTTCCCATGTACCGCCAGATATCACAGATCAAATGCAAGTTCGCCCACAAATACGTTGTTACCCCGAAGAAACACTACTATTATTAGGTATACACATTAAAAAGATGTTTTAAAATCTTATTTCTTTTATACCTAACTATATTATTCCCGCGGCTCTGCCTGCTTCGGTCATGCCACGGTAATGAGTAAAGATGCCACGAATATTCGGCAACTTTACTCATTACAAACTCTTCAGCTTTATAATATTAGTATAGATAAGGCCAATTTAGCCCTCGGGAGTAGCAACTGTGATCGGCTTCAGATAGAAAGCCTGTTGTTTATGAAGTTGCTTACAGATGTCCATGGGTGGTAGCCATTACCATTAAGTGGACTGTATGCTCGATTGCGTCAATCTGATAAAAAAATCCTCGCAAACTTTCGACTTATTATATTATTAATAGTAATAAGATTTACTTTGTGTTGTTTACTTTCAGAGTCCAAAAACTCCTTGATGCGGCGCGGTATTCCTACATACTGCCTACACATCGGGCCACGATATACCTCATCGGTGTCGCTATGGCATACTTCATTAGAACTAAGAAATCATACGTCAAACTTAACGATGTAAGTTTTTATTTATAACAAAAACTAGTTGAAGTCCCCGTGCTTCGCTACGGGACATAAAAATAGTCACCATCTTTTAATAGTGCAAAATGCTACATGTCAAAGGTTATAGATCTCTTCCAAACTCTACTACATATTTTTGTAAGCGGTACTGTACTAATTTATATTTTATGGGTTTTGTATCGCAGACATACATTATGATCCCTACTTAGTCCCTAATAGTCCCTACTAGTATACATTAGCGACCGGATTGTTATCCCCTATGTCTGGTCAAAAGTTCATTATTATTTACAGCTGAGGGTGGATTTATACAATAACGTCATATAAAGTGGTTCCAAAAATATTTTAAACAATAAAAATGAAATACATGTAGCCCCTACTAAATATAAATAATTTCTTCCATTCTTCTCATTTTCAATACGTTAGCTTATAATATGGTTTATTGCAGGATACTACTAATTATTTTCAATCAAACTTATATCACTGTGAACGCTTGTACAAAATTTTCATTTATCATCAAGGTGAAATCTTCATCAACGGAATCTGAGTCTACTCTAAAGTAATACACACAATCATTGAATCACTCACGCTACCTGCACTACACTCATTTCCAAAACACGATGCATCACATCATAAAACAGCAACTTCCATAACAATTGACTGCTTATTTTCATTAATTGTGCAAATAGGTGGGGATAAGGGAGACATACTTTTCCGAGGCATTCCATCTTAGTCCTCAGGGATAGCAACGCATCTGTGGCTAACCTTAGGTGAAACTTTGAGCTCACCTAGGGTTGATTACAGATGTCCATGGGCGGCAGTAGTGCTCGTTTGCTACTTCGATACTATAAAAAAAAATTGGATTCCATCATATGTTCCATTCAAAGTCAATCACAATTGCATTGCTACTCCCGTGTACTAAGATAGTCGCCTCTTATGAAAGTGAGCCTTCAAGCCACTGAATGTAAGAACTGCTGCACGCTAGAAATTGGTGTTGCAGTGTCTCCTCGGTCAAACGATACTCATTGTCCCCACTAAAACTACCTATAAGCCAAACTACTAATACCTACCGCATACATTTTCAAAATCTAACATCACATATTATGATGTTAATAATACCGCATACATTTTCAAAATCTAACATCAAATATTATGATGTTAGATTTTGAAAATGTATGCGGGTATTAGGTATCCCTAATACCATCATCATCTCATTTCCGAAAGTCATACGTGTAAGGTGCAATACGCTCTTTCTTTCTCAGAACCAAGTGCGCCTGCTCTGGGCGACTTGCTTCGGGTTGGCTGTATTCACGATCGCGAGCCCTTACGAGATGGGCCTGGAGGGCTACCGGTACGAGCCCTTCCCTGCAGCGTTGTTCGCGGCCTTCGCGCCGGTTCTCTGGGGACTCTTTATGTGCCTCACACACTGGGCCATCTGCAATGACTATGCGGGTAAGTGTACTATTACTGTAAACATAATAGCACGATTAACAAGATTATGCATTGGTTCTCCAGTTAATTGGAGTACCAAGAACGGATTGCCCCGGATTAAAGAAACAATATACGATACAATAACGATTTCTACACTCATACACCCAAAGTAGGAATTTCTCCTGTGTCGTGGCTGCCTTGGACTACACAAAGAAAGAAAGAAAGATGAATACACAAACACCCAGACCCAGAACAGAAATCTGAACTCATCATTCAAATGTTTGTCTGGCCGAGTATCGAACCCGGGACCTACTGCGTGTCAGACCAGTATGGTGACCGCTCCACCACATAAATCGTCAAATATACCTTCGGCATATTTGTTTATAAAGCAACGATATAATATAAGTATGTATGAAGTAATATATGTTTGTATGAAGAGCAACGACTCCGTATAAGTAAATTTATGCATCGACTTTTTGTTCTCACGATAAATTAATAAATAAAATGTGACATAGCGGGTACTCAACTTTTTGTGTAGTCGACCACCTAATGAGATTAAATACGTACAACTACTTACTATGTATGTAAGTTTTACAACGTAAAACTTACATAATATTTCGTTCTTGATATGGAATGTCGTTAAAAAATTTAAAGATTGAAAAGTAATTTATTTACAGCATAACTCAAAGCTCTACTAAAGTTAAACACTTCGTTAAAATAACACCTGGAAGATTCCCGAGCGTAAAACCCAAAGATAATAAAAACTACTTAACGACCTGGAACTTCCAACGTAGGTACGGCAACACTAAAGTCATAATATATTCAAACATAGTTTAGATGTTTATAGCTCTCTTCCATTATCATTTATTTTATGATTCGGCAACCAGAAGGTACCACGGCAATTAGGGATGATTTTATTTTGGAAGGTATATTCAATATTGTAAAATTGTATGATTTTAGACTAATATTATCGCGAAATTGATACATTTTTATATGTTACGGGCTCTCACGAGATGCCTTTTTTTATTTTTGCCGATGTTTCGACTCAGTTACATGGATCGTGATCTCGGCGAAACTGCGATGGCGGGCTGAGGTTTCGCCGTGACCACGATCCATGTAACTGAGTTGAAATATCGGCAAAAAGAAATAAAAAAATGCATACCGTGAGTACCCGTAATATATAAACATTTTAAAATTGTTCCATACCAGTAAATTATGATTCCTCAAAACGATTAGCGATACATTGCAAACGAAAACGAAAAATTAAACGTGCAATGTTGATAACAATGTCTTATACGCTTTGTAAACGATGAACCTTTTGAGGAAACGTAATAAATTCGTAGGTCTTTGCTCGCCGTACAGGGCTTAGTACCCTTAGTACGAACAGTGATTGCCGAATGGTTAAAAATCGGCCTCTCAATCGAGGGTCCGAGGTTCGCATCGCAGGCACGCACCACTGATTTTTCTAAAATTATGTGCGTATTAGAAATTAATTATCACTGCTTTACGATAAAGGAAAATATTGTGAGGAAACCTACACATCTGAAAGTTCTTTAAAAAAATTCTCAAAGGTGTGTGAAGTCTACCAACTCGCACTTAGCCAGCACTATGGGGTGGGTGGACTAAGGCCTGAAACCTTCTCAAATTTGAGAGAAGACGCGTGTCCAGCAAAGGGACAATAATGGGTTAACGACGACCCTTAGTACGAGTTTATCTTGTATCTTGTAAGGTACGGCCAAAAACAAACATTGTTTTTGGCCGTACCTTGCAATGTACTTTGAGACGGTGGTCGAAAACATAAACAATGATTTTATTGAGGAAATTAAATAAACTCGTACTAAGAGCACAGGAACATGTTGTATTGTTAAAGTATCGATAATTTACTGGTGCGTAAGAATGACGAAGTAATGACACCAGAGATAGTAAGATTTCAGTAAAATTCTAAGAAATTGAGGTCACGTAGAACAATACTTTTAATAAATTCCAGACAAGTGTTTGAAATTGAATTGAATACTATTAGTTAAGTTTCAAAGTCTGAGGCTCTTGTTATTTACTTATAAAATAAAAGTTTAGATAAAAAATACATCAGAAATGTAATAGAACAGAGTTAACGCAGTTTGTTGTTAACGCTTACAAAATATTTAACTACCAAAGATAGATACAAGTCAAAATTTGATTTGAAACTGTTAACTTGTATTCTATGTAAATCTGTAAAAAGTAATATCTGAACACATACATTTGTGTCAAAATTTTATATAAATTTTCATAACATTGAAATTCTAACATATGTTCATAACAAATAATCTATAACTGAACCAACATTTGGAAGTATACACTAACATTTTCTCCAGCATCACAATTTTGTACATACATTATTTTATATTTTAAGTTGACTTTAACATGTATACATGTAATAAGAATTAAATTTGATTTTGTTTATTGTATTGTGTATATTAAATTTGATTTGATTAAATTTGACGACCCGCGTGGCTGAGTGGTCACCATACCGGTCTGACACGCAGACCCACTGCGTGTCAGACCCGGGTTCGATCCCCGACCAGACAGACATCTGAATGATGAGTTTAGGTTTCTGTTCTGGGTCTGGGTGTTTGTGTATTTGTCTTTGTGTGTCCATGGCACCCACGACACAGGAGAAAATCCTACTGTGGGGCTATGAGTGTAGAAAGCGTTTATGTTACGTTTATGTTAATTTAGTATACATATAATTATCTCGGAAATTATTGGTATTGATTGATATTGATTTCCGCGTATCTGTACATCGCATATATATGTACTTACATGAGTATGTGCTAAAAATAGTTTGGAAGACTGAGAATAAGTATTAGAAGAAATTTCCATAATTTGTAGGGATTTTATCTTATCTATGTGTCGGTGTGAACCAAAACTGAATGTAATTAAAATAATTAATTGATTTATAGTCTTATAATAATCTTATAGTCTATATCTTAAAGTAACATTAATATTCTTTTTATTAAACTCTCTATAAAAAGTTATTACAATTTAAATTTATATTATACAGTCTAAGCTCCTTATTCACGGTTTCCGAATTCGCGTTTTCAGTATTCGCGGGTAAAAAAAGTGACCATTTTCTTGAATTCGCGGCAAAATTACGTTATTCATGGTTGTAGTCGATACAAGTAAACAGATTCCGCGTCTTTTAGCACCGTAGTCCGTAGTCCGGTCATTCGTAGTTTCTGTATTCGCAACATATTGGTGGAACATAACCCCCCGAATAAGGAGATTTTCTGTATTCTTTTAAACTCGTCTAAAACCATAGGCCACTGTGTTATGTCTAGTTTAGCCCACTAGTTCCTAATACTAGTTCAATCCATTACAGGTATCGGCACAATGTTCGTGGACTGGAAGTTGCTCAAGCTGTTCAACAAGGTGGCGTATGGGTTCTACCTCACTCAATTCCCCATCTTCTTCTACAACGTGGGAGTGCAGCGCCACGCTGAGTACTACACACCTTTGTTGCTTGTGAGTGCCTATTATATATCTCTTCGAGTGTAAAGATCATTGTAAAGGTTGATTATGTTAAAATTCTCTTCTAGTATAGAGATTAGTCCTAAATCTTGAAATATAGGCATATTTCAGGCATATCTTTTATATATAATATAAAAACATGCAGTAAAGTCCCGCCAATCCAACAGGATACGCGTCTGAAATCCACTATAGAGTCATGATCTCTTGAATCGTCATTTCAAATTATAAGCGAATTTCAGTAAATTTCACGCGAATTTTTCCTTGCACTGTAGCAGGGAAAAATTCGCGATTTTATAAGAGTCAGTCAAATATATTTTATTTTCAACGCTCGACGCTGACGCTTACAGTGCTAAGTTTCGTGACCCTCGGATAAGGCTTAACAGCATATGTGTACATAATGTGTCTTACCATACTCACTGTCTGTTGGCATGAAATCCGCAAATTTGTTAAAAATTATCGAGCATTCTACGGCCGTACACTTAAGAAAGACTTGCTGAAAAAAATCACAATTGTGCTATTTCCAAATTTTCGAACGTACTTCACACGATGCGGAGTACTGCAGATTCTCGTTTTCAATTAAATTGCCAATATCCTAAAGATTGTAGAGTTAATCATCATATCATAGTAATTTCTCGTGCGCTACTTTCATAGAAAATGTTTTCCAGGTATACATTCCGGAGATCCTGGTCATCATTCTGATATCGACACTGGCCACGCTCGCTATAGAGATGCCATTCAACCAGGTCTATAGGATATACTTCGGTGAGTATTATTTCTAAAAGTTCTTCCAAAAAAATCAAAAAGAAGACATTTTTATTTACTGTCGCGTAAAAAAGTAAAACGCAATATGCGTGACCTAAATAAGGAAGCAAGTACCTATGTATATCGAAAACATTAAAAGTACGACTATAATTTTTTCCAATACAAATGTGTTTCAAAATAGCGATATTTCTATTTACTTGACGATTATAAACAATACATAACAATAATGTAACTTAAAACAGGAAGAAAAAAGAAAGCCGCCACTTTAGTATTCATTCTTTGTTTAAACAAGATACATACTCGTAGAAGTCGAGTGAGCTTACTTACGGGCCTCGAACAAGCAAAAAGTTGTAGATAATTTCCACTAGAGCGTGTATGAGACTTAACTTGTAAAGAAACAAGAAAGTTAAGAGTGAATAGTATACAATCTATTAAAACCTTATTAAAGTAGTTAGTTAACGCCTAGCGCGTATTACACAAAATAACTTTTAGCCGAACAAATATTCACTTTCACGTTAAAAACATGTTCTATCAGTAAATTTCACATGCTATCAGTTAGTTGCTTCAGCTAATCTTCATAAAATCGTACAAGCACACAACTCACAAAATTATTTGATCGATACAACAGTTGAATATATATACATTAGGTGGAACAGAGTAGAGTATCTACACTAATAAAAAAATTTAAGCCGAATTAAAATGGTATATAAAATCAATCTTCGACTCTTTTAAGTTGTTAAAGCATAAAGCTTAATCAAACCGAAATGTATGCTTACTGCAGTTATTTAAATGGCACTTACTGATTATTGCTGTAATATTAGTAAAAATAGAATAATACAGAAAAATCGTATCTTGTTTAAACAAAGCGAGATAATATTGCGGGGATTACGTCATGTTAAATACTTTAAAAACAAATTTTGTTTAATGCGAAAGTTTCTGAGAATTTGCGTGTTTGTTACTCTTTCACGCAAAAACTACTGATTAGATTTGGACGAAGTTTGGCACAAAGATATTTAATGTGGTACATGACCCAATCGGACGGTTCCCAAGGAGAAAGCTAGTAGTTTATATTTCTTATTAAAATATGGTTACTATAACAGTCTCAAACTCGTAAACATGAATAGAGATCATAAAAGAGCCACTTAAATAGAAATAAATATTGATTTCTTTAAAACAAACAATATACTTAGGTATCTAATCAAAACCTCGGGAAACTTAGTGCATAATAACGTCTATTCTTAAACACAGTAAAGACAAACAAACAAGTTGTAGATAATTATCAAGACACACACTTTGCCTGCAGCCTCAAGTTGTTAAGAAGGAAACTCGAAAGGCTGTTTACAAGAATCTATTAAAACTTGCACTCCACTGCATCGCCGGTAGCTTAAAAGACTTAACTTCTTTACAATCAAACGGATTTTTTTTGAGTAAATTAAATTATTCCTTATTTTTACCCAACTGCATCAGATGAAGGGTATAATTTTTTCGAGCGTATGTATTTACATTTGTATATATATATATGTGTGTGTGTGTGTGTGTGTATGTATGAATGTATGTACGTTTGTAAGTATGTATGTATGTACGTCTTTATGTATGTTTGTTTGTTTGACTGTATGTCCCAGCACAAACGGAGACTTAACGGGGGTTAACTTGTAACATTAGAATCGTTTCAGTTTGCAGTGGCATAGGCTATATTATAATACATTTTTTAATCGCGGGTGAAACCTCAGGGCACAGCTAGTCCATAATATAGGTATAATTTAATTGTACTACTAACTACTGCTACTAGATTTACTAATAACTATTATTTAAACAAAAAACCTTCAATGTTATAGAAGTAGGTTAAGGCAAGGCACTTGATTGACACGATACCTACTACTAATTATCTTACCTTCGGTACTTTAGCTTTACTACCTTTAAATATAAAAATCATAAACCGGTATTAGTTTAACTTTCACGGGACAAAATCGTAATTGTATTATCTGTACAACTATGCTTGTTAAAATGTTAACATAAAAAAATATTGAAGTGAGTCTTCTTTACGCTTACGAACGCAGTTTTTCAGCGCTACAACTAGATGGCGCTGTACCCTTTTCTGAATAACGCTCGAGGTTTCACTTTAGGTAAGTGCGAAATAAGATGTTCTAATATGGGCTGCAGTGATTACTCAATCGATCCTTGAAAAAGCAATATATGCTCAGAAATGTTATGTTTTACTTCTACAAGGTTTCACTTCTGCCGTGGATTGCACACACAAACGCATTTTTTTTGTTTTCCTTGGTATGGAAGGTACCCCTTTATGGCATTCCAACTTGATACTCTAGAGTAGAAACTCCAATTTTAGTCAATTTAAAGCTAGTTTCCTGTCGTCTTACCACGTTTACTTTGATTTGATATCATGTCCTTGGACCGTAGTTCCTACTGCCTATAGATGACTAGATCATTCCGGTGGTTTCGCCTGCCTGGGTCACGTCTACCGCGGTAATGAGTATCCTACCTGTTAATCAAGGTTATAAACTATCTGTGCGCCAACTTTAAGCGAAATACGACCAATACTTTTTGCTCGAAAGAATAATCAATAAACATACATCCTCAAATAACAACCAACATTCACATTTATAAAAAAATTAAATTAATCATATTAATAAGTATGTTTTTTTCATTTAAATCAATTATTTACTTATTACTTTTTATTTCCAGGAAAATCACAGACCAAATTAAAGGACCAGTAGGAGAAAGAGCGAAACCAAATGTGTATTATAGTTAGCGTAGACAAACATCACGTAGGTATTAGATGTATTTTTGACTATTTTTGTACGATACCATAGAATAAGAAGTATTATTAAGTTATTAAATAAATGTTTTGTATTGATATTGAAATAAAATCGACTTATATATATTTGGTGCATTTTATAAATGATTCCTATAATAAATTAATTTCATTTACACCTAAACTCCATTACCTGCATACTTTATTCATTTACAAGAATAGTACCTACTTCTAATGGCATTCAATATTTATAATTGAATATTTAAGACTTCCATAAGAATCGCATATCACTAATTCTTTAAAACAACGTGGTTTTTAATTAAGTGGAGACTTTACTGACACTTTTAATAGCTTAGACAATGTGACAGCAACCTAAAAGTTTTCAATCAGAATAACTCATTTTATTGGGAGTGTTTATAAAATTAAATGTTGTAACGCAACTCCATTGCGTAAGAGTTGCTTTCCATTCGTGGAGCGCAGCGTTCCGTCCGCGAAGAACCATTATTTTCATTCATTCAGTATAGCGTGCACTGAACGAATGAACCTTGAGTAATAGCTATGAATGACGTTCTTTGCTACTACAAGATTACTGGTATCCTTCAAATGTGAACTGCATCAAAAGCATTCCGAAGTAGGGTCAGGAGTATATCTCCTGGAACGCTCCAAAAACCACTGCTCCATGTCTAAGGCCCTCCACTCCACTCTTCGGTGGCGCCCTTGGACTTCGTGGTGTTTATTTACCATATTCTACCTTTACTGGCATAGTTGCTTTAGCAACACGACGTATATTTAATTAGAATGAGTATAATTTAGGAATGAAATGTCCAAGATCTATGTTATAATTAAAAATATCACCAAGGTCTTTCTTGCAACTTCAAGGATTTCAAATACTTACGATCACCATCAGCAGCAATATTCATTTAAATAATATTGGTGATACTAACGTAAAAATATTTTGAGTACCTAACAGTGTATACAGTTAAAGATTACTTCAATTCGTAAGAATTCCTGGTAGATCATCGTCAACCTATTATGTCTTACTGCTGAACACAGGTCTAATCTCAATGAGTTTAGGTTTAGTTTCAAATAGTTTATTCTCAGATTAGTGAGGGAGCAGTAGACTTTACACGACTTTTTACAAACTTTTTACGGAACTCTCAGGTAAAGTGTTTTGACGATGTCTTTCCTCACCTCATTTTATCATCATACATAGTTTAAATTATTAGTTAATCTTATTCTTAAACACAAATAACAAGCCGGTATTGCTCCAATCGTTGGCTGTAACAAACTAGATCACCTGGCATGCACCACGCGTCTGACGCAACGTCTGATCTAGCATTGATCTCAGCATTATTTTTTAATTAAATCAACTGTATCAACAACACGTGGGTTTGGTAATGAATTTTATGTGTAAAAAATTACCCTATATCACTCTAGGTAGAAATAATATGCATGGTCATTTGATGTAAATTATAACTGTCATCTATGGGCATATATATGTAAGCATCCCCTTAGATTATGTAGTCCGACTCAAGTAACTTTATTAAAATGTTTATCTTTCCTTAATTTCAAGTACTTCGTATTTTGAGGATAGGGAAAATCGTTGAATAAATACAACTTCGTAAAGTAAACCTGTCATTTCCATAAATATATTTGCTTAAAATAGTATCTCACGAGATCAACATATGATTTATTTACAAATATTTGTATTTACTTATGAAAAGTCCTCATAATAATAGTCTAGAACATACATTAAAAATATATTATCATTATGATTATAAGCACGAACAACTTTATTGTGTTCTGCGAGTACTATTTTTTCATTCTCGTATTGTTTATGTCTACTTCAATCAAATATCTTGAACTCTCTATAAATAGTCCAGTTCATAAGTTATTTCTGTTTGAACAAAGTGGCACAGATTTTCTTCTTTACTCCACCTTTCCTTTTTTCTCTTATTTCTAAACTTCTTTAATTTGTATCAACAACACATTTATATTAAAAAAAATATTATCTAATGCGAATATTGTCTGACACATCTATCTTATTCAGACTCCCTGAAGGGATGATTTCAAAGACTTCTTATGCGTGAATAACTCTCTCTTTCTTGAGTCCCTTTCTTTATTTTATTTTTTAATGGTTCTTTCTTTATTACACTTCGAGATTTCAATATCTGTCATCTAATAGAGATCACAAAAAACATAATTTAAGACTGATACATCATCTCGAATCTCAGTGATATCTGTTAATTTAAAATATTTTATACCTAATTATTCCATATCAGTTTCAAGGACGGCCGTTTCTTTAATGCAATTTCTAAAATGATCAAGAACTGCCTCTGTTCCTCTTGCTAGTTATTTATTTAATTCTATAACAGAGAGCGCTGTACTTTCTTATATATTTGGTTTTTTGTGTTATACTTCTTTGACGCTGTTGTCGAATTCCGTCAGATAGTTCCGTCTATTTTCAGTGTGTGACAAATTTAACATATAATTTATTGTACTGATTACTAATGTCAGCTTTTAGCTAGACTAGTGTCGCAGTTGGTGTCAGGTCGGCATTGGCACGCCACGCGTCCTCGCGCGTCCCGGGCGAGCCAGGCTCCAGACGGGCAGGGCCCCTGGGTGTGTAGGATGTGGCATGTCGCGTTGTACGGAGCTGCACCCTTACGGGCTGAACAGGCTTCCACCTGGAATTAAATAATAAAAAAATGTAAAGAAAAACATGATAAGTACATTATAGAGTTGTAGACAAAGTACAATGACGATCTTCGTATAGACAGTCAAGTAAATCATTAATTTAGATTATTGTTCTGGATCTGAATATTGAATACTGACTATGTAGATTATTACTGACTATAAACTCGACTGCACACTGGACTGTGTGCAGTGTCAACAAGTATCGCAATCGCCTTCATTAACCTGTTTAATTCTGAGCGGAGACCAGGGACCACGTACCCAAAGTCAGGACAGACTGTCGCTGATAGATCTCAGTATCAGATATATGTAACCAGCATAGTATAACAGCCGGCATAGTGTAGGTGTCCCGTTAATATTGTTTGTAGCGGACTAACCAACGGATTAAATCAAGAAAGGGCAAAAACATCTTGTTACTCTTCGTCTACTATGAAACCCAAAAAAATATTTTTACCTTTCTACCTCTTAATTAAGAACAACATACTTGCAACTTCTTCCTTTCTAAAGATGGCTGACGTGTTACTAGTCTTTTAAAAGCTAATAAATATACAGGTCTATAATTCCTCTCTAATAGCACAAACACCGTATTTTAGTGTGTATAGATACCATTATAGTTGAGTCAGTCCAAGATGTTGAAGTCAAAGGCGACTTCTTCCATCCTCCGACTTTTATATAATTCAACAGTGGACTTTATGGCTATGGATGAAAATCACATCAATGGTTCTTCCTACCTCTTTCTCAGCACAAACACCGTTCCCATAAGCGCAGACACCGTTATGGCTGAGTCCGCCCAACGCGGGGCGGGCCTCGAAATCAAAGACGACAACATCTCTCTCCGGACAAGGCTCCACATCGCCCAACTGGCAGACCATTTAGCAGTGGACATTTCAGGGTTATGAATAACGACGGTAGTTCTTCCTACCTCTCTCCTAGCACAAACACCGTTCCCACAAGCGCAGACACCGTTATGGCTGAGTCCGTCCAACGCGGGGCGGGCCTCGAAGTCGAAGGCCACCACCTCGCCCGCGGGACACGGCTCTGCGGTGCCCGGCCGGTAGCAGCGGCGACGCTCGGGGACGTATAACCTGCCCCGAGCACAAGGGACCTGGTGATGAAACAATATTCAAATTGAACTATCATAGATCATTATTTAATTTTACTGATATCAGTATTTTTGACCGACTTCCAAAAAGGAGGTGGTTCTCAATTTGACTGTATTTTTTATATGAGCGCCAACTTCAGAACTATGTACTGTGTATAATACACCAACATATATTTAAATTATTTTTTTGCTTTTCTCTGCCATAGAAGTCGGTTTGAATTTTTTTTTTTTTTTTAGATAAATGTACCAATGATTACGCAATGTGTATAAAAGAACGGATATTTTTGTACATGCTGCTGGACTCTCCCACGTCAAAGGCCTGTGTCAGGCCGTACGTTTATTCTATACATAAATATATATGCAGTAAGCATGTTCACGAGTATTGTTCATTAAGTGACAATTGCAGGGCATGGCAAATGTCCACACTTATTATTATTTCTGAAAATGATGTAAGTTTTGCTCAAGTACAATTTGTACATGCTTACATGCTTGCACGATGCAACACTTAAATGCTAAGTTATAATTTAAGCTTAATGTTAAGTATTTAATATTTATACCAGACCCCTAATTCTTGTGAAGTTTTAGTGATCTCTTCTGTCCTACTAGTAATTTGTTATAGGTGGCTATGGACTATGACAACTTCCTTTTTTTTTTTAGTATGGGAGTAGCAAACGAGCATGCAGCCCACCTGATGGTAATTGGTTACTGCTGCCCATGGACATTTGTAATCAACCCTAGGTAAGTTCAAAGTCTCACCTAAGGTTAGCCACAGATGTGTTGCTACCCCTGAGGACTAAGATGGAATGCCTCGGAAAAGTATATCTCCCTTACCACGATCTTCAGACCAGAACACAACAGCGCATAGCACTGCCGTTATTAGGCAGAAATAGGTGTGGGGGTGGTGCTTCCGGAGTCGAACCACAAGGAGACCTTCAAGTTTCCTTTTTATAACATTGAAATAGCAAATGAGCATAGGACTAAGATAGCCTAAGATAACCTAGTATGAAAGTTAGCTGGCAACCACACTCTCCCACCGATACCCAAGGACCGCTTCACGCTAGAAAGAGATGTTGCGGCAGTACCTCCTCGGTCGAACCATGTTCGTTCTACCACCTTCCAAAATACAATAACATTGAGTAAATCAGAACCGTTATTAGCTATGACCAGATGACCATGTCAGGTAAACTGCATTTCTTAACTATTTCAATCATTGATATCAACTATTACCTTTGTACACCTTCCACCTCTAGCTATCATCTCATCATGAGCGCAGGGCCCCCTAGTATAGAGCCTGTAGCAGGCGCCATCAGCTGCCCGCGCGTGGAACGCCTTGCACCTGCACTCTGAACGCGACCCTCGGATGGACACCTCTGATATCGAGAACAAATGCCCTTTGGGACACGGCCCGATTGAATCTGTAAAGTTAAAGGATTCTTAGGAAGTGCCTGATTGAATCTGAAAGCAAAGTGGACGATGACAAAAACTTTGTTCAAGTTCTTGGTCGTATTCACTCCTCTTTGATATACATAATAAGCTTTTACTCTATTTTTAATAAATAAGAATCCGTCAATTAGAGGAAATATGATATTTTTTCGCTACATAATAAGTTTACTTTTTTGATTAACCTCCTCATAAAAAACAAGATATTCGCAATTCTTTATTAAAAATAATTACAAAGTTACAATTTAATAATCGATTGTTTGTAGCAACATTTAAGTCTAAAAACTCTATAAGTATATCCAAATTTGAACTCATTTTAATTGTTTTTTTTTTAAACTTCAAACTCAATTAATGTTATTAACCAGATTAAAACCAAATTACCTAATTCATAGCATCCCTCCGTAGCGTTGTGATAGTGGGGCAGATGCGTCTCACAGCCACACTTGGCTCCCGGCAGGAATAACTGCCCACGCTCGCATGGTCCTCGGGAGTAGTGAGCGTAGCAGCTTCCGTCCACTGGCCAGTAGTTCGGTCCATCTGGCGTGCACTAGAATGAGAAGATACCATTCCATGAATATTATGTTAATATTCATGGACGTACCCACGCAGTGGAGAGGTCACCACACCGGTCTGACACGCAGTGGATCCCGGGTTCGATCCGCGGCCAGGCGTCTGAATGATGAGTTTAGATTTCTGTTCTGGATCTGGGTGTTTGTGTATTCGTCTTTGTGTTTCCATGGCACCCACGACACAGAGAAAATCCTACTATGGGGCTATGAGTGTAGAAAGCGTTTATGTTTATTCTCCGTTTCAGGTTCGTGGGGGTAGATACAATTTAATGAAATGAAATATCTTTATTTTTCATAGGCCTACGCACTTACAAATTATCAGTTAGAATATTTTTCTTACACTACCACCGGATCGGAGCACGACCTCGACTAAGAAGATCCGGCAAGCAACTCATCCGGTTTGTCTTTTATCATTGTATGACTTTGTTTTTAACCATATTGTATCTTGCCTTACATTTGACTAAACTTGAGGATTGTTTGGCAATGACATTTCACTTCTGTTCCTTAGCTTTACAATTAGGGAATAGCGATAAAAATACTGTGTTTTAATTCTGTAGGTAGGGACGAAGGGACTGTCACGTACAGTTTAATGACCTAGCAAATTATGGCAACATTTAATAGCCCTAAGGCTTTCGTTACTACAAATTATAATAAACGCGACCTCTGAAAAACACGAAATATAAAAATTTTATGAAAAAAAATTTACAAATAAAAATTATAGGAAACTTGCTACGCTAACTAGCTAAATAAAGAATTATTCTAATTTCGCAATGCCTTAGAACTTACAGGTTTATACCTAATCCTTTTGCTATGATTTCCAATCGTAACCTTTTTACTTGTAAATATTTTTATCTTTATCATATGATAATGCCACAAATCTTCTATTTTATGATTCAATTATAAATATATGTCTAATTAGTCAATACACTGAGTTAGATATCTCCGTACTCACACTACAGTTAGCCAATCCATCAGCCCCAACGTCCAGCAAGGCGCCAGTGTAGCACGGCCCCTGGGTATTTCGGTAGTAGCAGCGACCATCCGGTGGCCAATAAAGCAAGGTCTCGTCCGCGCATTGCTGCGGCCGCACGCACATGCCCTGCCGCTCGCTGAACAAAATATTAGTCATTAGTCATGACCGTATTCTGACGACCGAAAGGATTAGTCATGAGTCTTGCGTTAGAGATGACCTTATTCGAACAAGGACCATCTTATGCAAGATAAAAGGATAATTCACGCAGTTTACATGGAGTTGATCACAAGTGTGGAATTGTGTAAGTATACTAGTCAGTGTGAATGATGTAGTAGTTGATAACGTGTTGACTAACTTAAACAATCTAAATATACGAAATTAATTTTGGTATTGAAACCTTATTCTGGTTACATTCACAGATCTTTACATTGACCAAATTTTAATCACATCCACTTTTGATACGTAACTCGCCATTATTCATTGTAGCTGCCACACATCAAATTCTACACCGTTCAACTGATCGCCATGAAATTTAGGTATACTTACGTAAGCACTAATAATATTTTGGCGATATTATATTTAATTGGCATTCTCAAACTATTCGAAAGCGTGTAACAATGCCTTAATTTCTTATTGTATCGGCTACTTGATAAATGTCTTTATAATTAGTTTAAGCTCAGTAAGCTTTGTGTTAGGTCTAATCTTACTGATATTATAAATACGAAATTGTGTTTGTTTTTCTTATCTTTCTCCAATCAGTCATAACGATGCCCTTGTCTTGCTTGTATCAATAATATAGATAGGTACTATACTGTATAAATTAACTTTTACAACTAGTATGTGTAAGTTAACTTTGTATTAGGTTTAGTTTTACTTATATGTAAAACATGCTATTGTGACGAAGCAAGTCTAACATGCAACGGGTTCCGGGTTCAATTCCCTGCAAACCAGATATCTTAAATGATTCGTGTAGATTTCTGTTCTCGGTGTGGGTGTTTGTGTATTTGTTTTTATGTATGTCCATGGCAAACACACCACACAGGAGGAAATCCCAGTGTAGGACTTTGCATAGACTTAAATACATTACTTTTGATGCTTACCTACCCTCGCTTGTTAAAGGACTCCTCAACGGGGGCGAAGTACTCGCCAGCCCTGCAGGGACCTTTCTCGAACAGCTTGTGACAGTTGGTGGTGTGTGGTAGCTGGGCGGTGCCGGGGGGACACTTGCACTCCGCGACTGTCCTACCTCCCCAGCGCCCTGGGCTCAGCTCTTGAGTTTCTGGGCACGGATGGCCTTTCTGAAATGTGTTAAACATACGATTGGTGATCAATTGGCCGATTAGTTACCCGATTGGGTTTACTTTTGTCGTATACATTATTTGCGAGTTGCAAATCACAACTTTTATCGGGTTGTTCCATATTCATGACGAATTTTCACAACATGATCATGTGTTTATCTATTTATGACACATAAATACGATTTTCATTAATTTGACGTATAAGTATATTAAAAACAAAATATGTGATAAATCGAATACATTTAACACTATATTCTGGCATATCTTAAGAAATAAATAAAAAAACTCTTGCATAAAAAAATTAACTCATGGTAAATATGTTTTTCGCACTATTTAATCATAAGAATAAATAAAACAATCAATAATGATACTCCTCTTAACTGATATCATAAAATCGACTTATTAGCCAATATATTTAAAATCAACCAATGGATTTATTTATGAAAAAACCCTAAATTCACACTTTCGCAGTTTGTGTTAGCGTAGTTAGTGCGTAATACATTTTTTCAGGCGCAAAATAACAATACGTTTTAACAACTATACAGTTGAATTATTTATTTTAAATACAATAATAATTAATTATATACCAATCGATTCTTTGATTCATACCTTTAAAGTAATTTAATGTTACCTAATATAATACCTAAAATATAGTAAAATATAAGCTTAATGCCACTCATCAATCATTTGCAATAGCATTGTTAGTATCCAATTAGTGTTATCCCGTATTATTTCAAGATATTCTATTCCATCAGATAATTAAGCCCTATCGTTTTGCCATATGCTAATTTATCAATCGTTCTCAATTATTACCGTGGGAATTTAAATCGTCAATAACACTAAGACCTGATGGTAATGGTAGACCAATTTTTAGACCATTAAATTTAACTTCTATATCTGTCTTAAAATTCTATAAAGTAATGCCTAGATTGAAATATTCGATATGAAATATTTATTTGGCGAGTGTAGAAAGCGTTTATTTGCGTAAACGTAACATTAATACTTAGTAAGCACATAAATCATTCAATGACTTTAGGATTCCTTCTCTTCATCTATGCGCCGCCTAAATAATAAGTTTAAAAATAAAGTAATTATCATAACCTACTTTAGTTTCTAATACAACTATGTTACGCTACTATTAATTATAGTTTATAACATTTCAATCGAAACTCAAAGTGTTGACCTAAATAAAAGAATTTTACGTAACAATTGTATAACCATCACAGGCTCCAAAGGGAGATGTCGAAACACGGGCAATGGCCGCGAAGCCTACTAATATTTCTGTGATACATGTTAAACCGTTTGTATAATATTCCGGAAATCACGTGCGGGGCATAGTTTAAGACGTGTATGGCGTTTAAAATATCATAAACGACTCAGGTAGAGAGTTGTAGCAAACCATATGAATTCGTTACTTGCGGATTAATTTCGTTACTCATCTGTCATATCGAGTCCTTTTTTTTTCGAGGGGGAAACCTTCAGTCCTACCGATGATAAAAGCTTGATTTAGTATACGAACTTGTATAGGAATAGTAAGCATAAAAAGTTTAACGAAATTAATATTTCCAGTAGTGCCGTCAATCGGCCTGCCAATCACGTCAGGAAATGTCAACATTGTAGCTAACTCCAAAAATTCCGAATCATATCGGTACTCAACGCAAAATTTATTACGCTAATGTATTACCGTACACGCCTCGATTGACTTGCGATGGTTCATGTAAGTATTAAATGTAAGGAATAACGATACGATAGTAACGGGTATTTATTATTAAAGTAACGAGTATGTACTCGTTACTTTAATCCTTGTATGTACAAGGAAATAGTTCGTTACTTTTACAACACTACAAAGGTACGCAGGTAGGTACAGGTTATGAGGCCAGTTTGGCCCTCATTACCTGGTAAAAAGAATTAAAATGGCTTCCACGATTTCGCCAGCTGATTAAATCAACCTTGCCTTGTGTTCATGATGAATATCCTAATACTTGTAAACGTGCATCAAATTAGGATTCGGTGCCATCGATTTGACGTTACATTCGGTAGAACATCGCTAGAATTTTCATTGGATTTATTTTAAAGAATCTTATCTTACTAATATTATATATTCGAAAGTTTTTAAGGATGTGTGCATATATGTTACTATTTCCCGCAAACCTACTAGTCGGATTTCGCTGTTTGACACAAAGATTGTTAGCTAGATTAACACAGAGGATATTCATTACTGTGGTAAACCGAAGCGAGGGAAGCCACGGGAATAAGTTAGTATATCATAAAATATGTATAACTATAGTAAATTAGAATAAAAAGTCTTTAGTACACACTATTATGAAACAAAGTAAAATTCTGTTACGTGCAGTGCGCAGTTCGTGAAATAGGGATAGGAGAGTGAAATGAATACGTACCTTCCAAAGCGGAGGTCCAAAGGAGAATGCCCACTGAAGTATGAAGTTTGGTTTCATTTTACATATTTTTGTACCATATCATATGTATATTGAATCATTTTAAAGTTTTGTCTGCATATCAATATTTATAAGATATTTTATAAATGAAATACTCTTATCACCTTTAATCCGTTCGAAGACATGTACTTAATATACACATACAATAATGTAGAAAATGGATAAACTAAACCTAGATAATCTGATAATTTATCTTCCGAAACTAAAGTCTTAAGTCCTTACGGAGTTTTAGGTCGTTAAGAAGCAGTAAGTACTAACTCTTTATTGAAGTTTATTTTGACCAAAAGTTAACTTTATAAATAACTTTTTTAATTATATTCGTGAAATACATTCTTATGTGTGACTGTTTTTTTGCTACCAAGTTAGTTTCCTGATTAAATTACATGCAATAATTATTCTTGAATCGACTACACATACTTATATTATGCGCAACTTACTTAAGGTCGCCGGATGAAATATCCTAGATTAATAAGTATTAAGTATATACAATAAGTAGCGGAATAATATATAGTACCTACCATAATATATCTTGATAATAGAATAGCGACATTTTAACATAGATCGGTGATACAGTTCTCGTATCGTCTTTTTAAAATTATAACTGTTATTTTTTTAAGTAACTCGTGTCACTGTATATAAAATCTTTTTCATGTATTTTCATGAAAGTCCTATTAACACGGACAATTGTATAAACAAACACAAATAGTAAAACAGGTATTTTTTTTTCGTGCAAGAAAACATGAAAAAACGCAAAATATGGCAGTTTCTTTGATCTATATTTTATACGCTTATCGATAGATTTTATTTAAGTATAGGCATTGAGAGGAATCATTAGTATTGTGATTGTGTAAGTCTCGTCTATCGCAGGTGACTAGCTTATATAACCGACCTCTGATCCTGGCATAATACGCGGAATAAGAAAATTTACCATAAACTGCATTTAAATTTGTTAATATATGTTCAAATATAAATTACTGTATACATTTTATGTCAGTGATTTAAAAGGGATACAAAATAATGTTAATTAAATAACTGATATTGGTCACAAATGTCATCATATATTATTTAAATTATCATTGATTGATTTGTTTAATGGCGCATCCATTAAACAAGTTATGACAGTATCACTAGCATGCTTGTTATCCTAATTGAATGATAAAATTGTAAGTTACAACAGGCAACATTCACTAGATACCAGTGCAATAATTAAGGCGAAATATTAAAATTAATTACGGACTAATGGCAACATAATTATTTCGTTACCGAGAACTGGCGTTATGACTATACATTTTTTTAAATGTTTCTGTATTTCTCATGTTTTGTAACCAATGCCTTACAAGTAACTTTTCATTAATTTGTGTGAACGTTTGGTCAAATAAGAAATAAGAAAAAGCTAAGAGAGCTAGATCATACGTAGCAGGGAACACAGAGATGCAGTAAGGTTTTCAGGTTCTTGGTTATTTAAAAGAAAGACGTAAATAAAAAAATGTGAATCTCTATGAAACAATTGTATTAATAAAGACATATACAACATACATACATACATACAATGTACATAGTTTTTTATAGCGTTGATATTGTTTTTGAGGTAGCACGACTTGAGCACATCGGAAAATCCATATATCTACCTAATATCAGCAGTATTAAGCTATAGTATTCTGGTTAAAGGGATGTGGTAACGCAGACATACTTATTCGAGGCGTCCCTTTTGATTTTTTCGAATCCATAAGATTCGCCGTTCCGCTCCTCAATGAATCTATGCCATAAAAAGCCGATCGCACGCAGGCACTAATTACAACAGTTAAGTCCTAAATCCAAATCAACTTATGATGAAAAAATATTATTAGGCGGCTTACACAAGTAAAACATTGTGTCAAGGATGTTTTACGAAATGGTATGACCAATCAATCAAAACCGGTACCTGAAAGTAATACACAAAAATGACGTTCCGATACCGGTTGATCCGGTCTGTTGTATCATCAAGCTTTTAAAGACCGTGACCGTACGAATATATGCGTCGATTAGAGTACATGACTTTTTTTCCAAATCGTTTCCATGATTTTTTTCTTAAAGAATTGCAAGATATTACAATATGACAGTTTGGTCGCGTTCGTTCTCACTTTACCTTTGTTACGATATATTCATCGACCGTGATGAAAATGAGATTAACGTCCAGAAATGCGTTGGCATACCGAAGGTAGAATTTTGCCGACGAATCCGTCATTAAACTTTTACCTATCTGGAAGTTTACTAACCTCGGTTTAAAGTTTACTGACCCGCATTTTGGCAAAATAGTGCCACAATTCCTCGTTCTGCCAAGATGCGACTCAATAAACGACATGCCTCCAATATTATTGAACTGAATTCTCAGGTATGTGGTCTTATTATAATCTATCCTTCTATCCTTTACCGTTAAAATACGTAACAAATAATCAACGTATGAATGAAATGAATGACGTTGAATCCAACATGAAGAACAGAAATTTAAACCACTTGTGAATGTGGCTGATATTTCAATGAAGCGAATTCACGCAAGATAATAAAAGTCATAACCAGCTTAAGCATGCAAAGGGTTTCAGATTCGATTTTCAGCTAGCACCTTTAATTGAATTTATAGGGGACGCCCATTAATTACGAAAGGTCATTTCGGCGATTTTAGACTTCTTCTCACCCTTTAAAGAAATGTAGTGCGATTGGTCTCGGACAACCATATTAGATTGTTCAAATTAAGAGAGAAACATGTTTTACGAAATTAATTACAGTTTCCTCACAATTTTACTCTCCTAGAAAAAGAATTAAATGATATTCAGCCAAGATTACCACCCCCCTCCCTACACGTGATTTGATGAGATTTTAACACTCCCCTCCCTAAATGTGATTCGTAATTATTGTCTGGATGTAAGTGTGTGTCATAGCACCCATAGAAAGATCTTTTTCCTTCAATCTAAGTACACACATAGAACATAAATTACTTATAGAATACCGGTTGGTTCGGCCCGCAATTCGACCGTGCTTTTAAAGACCGTGACCGTTCGCTAGTC
>MOOZ01002829.1:133219-144405 GCA_002930495.1 Cecropterus lyciades
AAATCAACTTATGATGAAAAAATATTATTAGGCGGCTTACACAAGTAAAACATTGTGTCAAGGATGTTTTACGAAATGGTATGACCAATCAATCAAAACCGGTATCTGAAAGTAATACACAAAAATGACGTTCCGATACCGGTTGATCCGGTCTGTTGTATCATCAAGCTTTTAAAGACCGTGACCGTACGAATATGTGCGTCGATTAGAGTACATGACTTTTTTCCAAATCGTTTCCGTGATTTTTTTCTTAAAGAATTGCAAGATATTACAATATGACAATTTGCAATGAGACTTAACGCGAAATTTGCGTTTTGTGGAAATAACAAAACTGTGTTGGCATTTTTGGCAATTTCTTGAAGCAATCGATTTTATTAAAGGAAAGTAAGGTTCACGTTTATCCTTTGTACATTTGTTCTTTGCACAATTAGCTAGAAGATAGACTACGTTATCTGAAGTGGTTTTAAGCATTTAACTAAATCTGCCGTAATTTTGTGTTTGGTGGCATTCGGTCTCACTTTACCATATGTCTTTGTTACGATATATTCATCGACCGTGATGAAAATGGGATTAACGTCCAGACATGCGTGTCCATCCCGAAGGTAGAATTTTGCCGATGAATCCGTCATTAAACTTTTACCTGTCTACAAGTTTACTAACCTCGGTTTAAAGTTTACTGACCCGCATTTTGGCAAAATGGTTCCACAATTCCTCCTTTTGCCAAGATGCGGCTCAATAAACGACACGCCTCCAATATTATTGAACTGAATTCTCAGGTATGTGGTCTTATTATAATCTATCCTTTACCGTTAAAATACGTAACAAATAATCAACGTATGATTGAATCCAACATGAAGGACAGAAATTTAAACCACTTGTGAATGTGGCTGATATTTCAATGAAGCGAATTCACGCAAGATAATAAAAGTCATAATTCAAAAATTCAAAAGTCCAGCTTTAGCATGCAAAGGGTTTCAGATTCGATTTTCAGCTAGCACCTTTAATTGAATTTATAGGGGACGCCCATTAATTACGAAAGGTCATTTCGGCGATTTTAGACTTCCTCTCACCCTTTAAAGAAATGTAGTGCGATTGGTCTCGGACAACCAATCGCATATTAGATTGTTCAAATTAAGAGAGAAACATGTTTTACGAAATTTAATACAGTTTCCTCACAATTTTACTCTCCTAGAAAAAGAATTAAATGATATTCAGCCAAGATTACCACCCCCCTCCCTACACGAGATTTGATGAGATTTTAACACTCCCCTCCCTAAATGTGATTCGTAATTATTGTCTGGATGTAAGTGTGTGTCATAGCACCCATAGAAAGATCTTTTTCTTTCAATCTAAGTACACACACAGAACATAAATTACTTATAGAATACCGGTTGGTTCGGCCCGCAATTCGACCGTGCTTTTAAAGACCGTGACCGTTCGCTAGTCTGACACGCCTACTGACCTACTACCGTCTCGCCAGTTTCATAATAGATCTACGTATCTTTTGAGCTTAGATATTCGTTTGCAACATTAGTTATGCAGCAATAGCACTATAACATTACATAAGCACACAAAAAATGCTGTCTGCACTCATAGCCCCACAGTAGTAATTTCTCCTGTGTCATAGGTGCCATGGACACTATGGACGATTACACAACCACCCAGACCAAGATCAGAAATCTAAACTCATCATTCTGATGTCGGTCTAGCCGGGAATCGAAACTGGGAGCCTATGCGTGTGAAACAGGCATAGTGATCGTTCCACCACGTGGATTGTCAAATACATATCTTTTTTAATTATATTTATAAATTTGGCGCCAAATTGCCACTGGGCGTTACTTTACATCATTTATGATTTACATAAACTAACCGCTGGATTCCACATTTGCGCTATTTTAAAACCATATCCTCGGATATTTAACACGTTCTGTGTTAAATATCGGAACATTATATATTGAACACAGAACGTGTTAAATATCTGAGGATGTTTTTTGATCTTTATTGCTTCTCTTACTAAACATGAAAAGTAATCCTTATTTACTCTGAGGACAACATTGAAACGCCTCGTGTAAGTAAAAGAAAAAAGAAGGTAGACACCATTAAAACCTGATAAGACCAGAATATATTACACCAATCTAATTCGAGTTAATGTAACCACAGAATCGTGTTCAATATCCATCTAGTACATTAGAATCATACAATAGATAAGTAAAAAAGTCACATAAAGTACCATTATGAATGTATATGGAGTGTATAATCGAATCAGTCGATTGTTCTTATTGAGCAATCGTTACGAGTTGGATGGGTGCCCGACTAACGGTAACTTGAATTCTAACCGAAGAATTAGCCGTTACGAGTGCTCGAAGCATTACAATGTAATATCCAACTAGGGGATTACAGCCATCGAACGTGGCGTGGTAGATAAAATCATCACCTGAGTGCGTCAGAAGGAGGGTAATGTTTTTCTCGAGCATGCATAGCCATTCCTTAAAGCCCCGCTATCAAAAGGTATTTCCATAAAATATGGCTAAAGTTCTCATTCATTAAGTTACGATTTCTTGCTCCCATTTGGATTGAAAAGTCTGTCTACGAAAGGTTAATTTAAGGATTTTTACAACGCTTTTCAATACTTCATTTTTTAGCTTTGTACACGATATAAAATATCTTAATAGTACTTTAAATACAGATTTCAAACAAGTATTAAAGAGCTAAATCTTAAAAAAGATATAAAAATATCTTTCATCACTTTTTTGGCACGAACTACGGCCCAAATAGGTTGACGGATTATGACGACTGACATATCATTAAAATCGTCTCAGTTTGCAGAGTAACAGAGGTTATATAATTAAAAAATACGCCTGCAATTAGGGGAAAAGGGGGGAAGGACTTTTTATAATCAAGACAATATGGATATCAAATGAAAGCTGGTAAATAGACCATTCCAAAAATAAATACGTATATCATAATACTTTTATGCTACTATTCTGACGGAAACATATAAAGAACATTAAACTAAATTGAATATATCATTATAAAAACAAAAAAAAGGTGTTTTTAAGCACTCGGGTTTTTTGTTTTAATATTTTTAATAATAATACTTGTTCTATACAATACTATTCTGACAGGTATGGCGACATGCTAGAATAAATACGGTAGTATACATTGTATAGAAGAGTACTTAAGACGGGTTTCTAGGTAAATTAAATGTTGAGTGTGAACGTTGTTATTTAGGTCCAAAGCGAGTGTATGGTGAGATGAGAATGCTCGTAAATTCGTGAGAACGGCGAATTAGTTTACAAGGATTTGAAATGTAGTCGTATGTATTTAACCGCGAAATTAAATCAATTAAAGAGCTGCCTATATATTAATGTGATTCTGCTTCTGTGTCATATCTGTTATCGTTTGTCATTCGGTATTATGTTTCTTATTGCCTAGTGCCTAGTGCTAATATAGAAAGGAGAAAGAAAATACTTTATTTTATATACCTACAGTTTTTTTTTCGCTGAGTACTAACTGCAAGAACCATTCAAATCAATGTTAGATATAAATCTAGATACTCGATAAATGAATTTAATTTCATTTAGGTATGAAACTTTATTGTTTTAACTTTTAGTGCAACTTTTATCGTAATAACATAAAATTTGCACGATTTTTTAAAAAAGTATTTTTACATGTTCAAATAAAGTATATATGTATAGTAAGTAAGTATATATATAGTTGTAATAGGAAACTTACCTTGTAGATTGTATAGCATTTTCCATCTGCCGGCCAGTACAACATCAGCCACCCTCGAGGGTGTGCGGCGCAGGGATTCCGCCTTACATCCGCCCAGGGGGGCGGCAACACCGCCGCATGGCTCCCACAAAGCAATACTGCTAACCACAGCCACGCAGCCATATTCAAAATAATCAAATCACTCTTTCCATTAACTAAATCATTTTCAAAATTCATTTATAAACAATCCATTACACTCATTACACTGTACAGTTTCATAATTCGTGTACGTGTTTCATTCAATTCACTTATTCTTCCGGTGTGTGTTCCGTCATTTTCGTTACGGTTTAACTGTACTGTCTATAACAAGAACGAATAAATATATCTAACATGTTCACTACACACGTAATTTGTAATTTAATTCAAAAAGTGCATAAACCGTTTTAATCTTCATAATTATGTTCGGACTACAAACTGTACAATAAAAAGCAACATAACACAAGCTGCGAAGTGTTACGCTGTGATATTTTAATTCGCCTGTTACATTAGCTTTATTTCCCTTATTACGTCTCGCGGTCACATTGTTCGGGTAAGTGCGGCAAATTACCTCGATCTAGTGTAACGGTGTCTGCTTACCGTTTGATGTCCGCCCACCGACGAGGTGTCGAAATAGACTACAATTATTAACCCAGTTACTTCTTACTCGGATTACGTGCAAACCGCTACGCTTGGCCCGAGTTATAGGTTACAGCGGCAAGTGCTTTGTGTACTGTTCGTTGAAGCGCAAAATTTGCTCTAGGACTATATTTTTCTATATTAATCCCCAATGTTTTGCTCGTAAGGTCATAGTTGATCCTAAATGATCAAAGTTTGTATATATTTATTTTCTGATGTCCCTAGTCTATTTTACAAATAACTTTAATAATTGATAAATAACTTATAATAAAGATTAAAAACTATAACTTACTTTTAATTAATAATTCGTAAAAATTTAAGCGCGACGTATTTTTTTTTTCTAAATCGCAATATCTTAATTAAATCGCAGTCGCTTGTACAATTGTAACTACCGAGTAAATACTAAAAGTATTTACTTTTAGTATTTAACATAGTACCAAAATGTCTTCTTTTTAACATTCCTTCTATTTCTTCATATCAAGTGTTTGAATTGTGACAACGAATTCAAGTTTCATTTATTTTGAAATTAAAATATGTAAATATTATTTTGCCGCCGGCAAATATTTGTCATGTTGCCTTCGTTACAATCACACGCAACTTACTAATTTCCCGAAGCAATTTCATCAAAACCGATACATTTAAATGTAACGTAAATGTCCATAAATTACCGAATTGTAATGCACATAATTAAATAACCAAATTAGATTGGTACAATTAAATTCAAAATGACACGAAAATATATATCAATCAACAATTAGTGTTGGGAGTTTTTTTTCGTTTCTTAATAAGACCCTTTCCTTATACTTCCAACGAATTAATATAAAGGCAAGTGTTACTGTAACAAAACGATTACATCAGATCGTGAGACAGGTCGCACGCATCGGGTCTTTGTCAGGAAAAATGTGGCAAATTGTTCTACTCTTGCTACACGCACGATCAATCACAATAACTATGGAACCATCGACAGCCGCCAAAGAACTTACACGCTTTTTGCTTTGACGACTTACGCAGAAATATCCGCAATTAATACCGTGTACTACATTTATAACACCAAATAATTAAAAAATATACTAAAGCAATAAAAAAACTAGTATACAGTCCACATGACATCAAATAGAACGACACGAGAATATAGTCCATATGATGTTAAATTCCACAGTTGCCCAGACACATCTATTATCAATCCAGAATGTGACAAGTCTGACCTTAGCAGGGGAGTGCTCAGGTCATGCGTAACTTAGACGTAAAAGAAATTATAAACTGGAATATCATGTATCACCATGTATCAGATCTGTCAATCTCTTCCCTCATTTTATAAACCGGGTCATAATAATAAAAGTAATAAATATAAGTGGCGGTGGTGGTGCCTTGTCTACGAAATAGAATTACGAAGAGTTCAATCACCTTCGAGCATTGTATGTATAAAAATACGCAACGAACAGATAAGATAATAAATAAATATCTTTTAGTCGAAAAGTCAGTTATAAACTTAACATATCTCAACGTAAAAATCGAAAGTAAATGAATGAATAAAATAAATTTTAAAAAGTCTATAAAGACGATATCATTATGGGATCAGGATACAAAAACGATCAATAAAATACACCAAATGGAAGGTCCATCTACATGAACACAATACACCAATGTGTCGTAAACATATGCGCATTAATAAAATTCTATGTATTATAAAAAAGTTTTTCGTTCTTAGAATTTTAGATAACAATTTGATGCTTTGATATTTTGGACAATTTGAAACCAATAAGGAAATGAAAGTAAATACTATTTTATGACAAATATAGTAAATTTCAATGTGGAAGCAATCAGTTTTATAGCGTTATATGTGATTGAATATCATGAAATATTTATTAATGTACTTACTGTTACTATAGATTTTATAAGCATCGTTAAATACTAATCCCAAATGTTATTCTGTATTTACGTGTGGGAAACTTGTATGAGAAATACTACATGGTATTACATCTTGTCTTGGAATAATAAGTTGTTTGTCCAATAACAAGTCACATACAACTAAATATTGATATTGTATATATAATGTATACTACGAGATACGCTTAAATAACTCGTCGCGTACTATATAATTTAATTAAAATGGAAGCTCGTTTATAAAACTATACGTACATGTACAACTTCAATTATGTACACCGTAGCATTGATGAGTATAATAAAAACATTGTTATCTTACTCCTTATCATACTAATATTATAAAGCCGAAAGTTTGTGAGGATATCTGTGTGTTTGTTACTCTTTCACGCAAAAACGAACGGTTGGATTTCGTTGAAATTTGGCACACAGATAATTTATGATCAGAATAAGATCACATTGGGTCGATGCGAGCGGAGCCGCGAGAATAAGCTTGTAATATATATATATTGCAACTTTAATGTTATCAACCTAAACAAATTATGTAACAGTTAAATGCCACGACTTTTAAAGATGAACTTTATTTTTTATCGTCTCAGTGGAATTAGTTTATTTTAAGTGGCTGAAGTTAAATAATAGCTGGCTAGATACAAAAGACCGTTGGATAATCTTCCTGCAGTCTTTTCTAGCGTTAATGATTTTAGATAATTCGTTTTGTTTCTTAATTTTCAGATCACGTTTGAAATACAAAAGTATTGTTCCGCGGTTTTTATCACGACTTTGTTATTTAGACGATAAAATCATTACCTTCGTAGGTGATATTACATTACATATGTTGTCTTAATGATGATTATTTCATAAGAAAATTTACAAGTTACTAGAACTACAAGGTATTTTTGGTATGTGATTATTTTATTAAAACTCATTTGGACGCAGCTTTTTATATTTAATTTGGTTGTTTTTACATTTAAGTTATATTTCCTATACATTTTATTGATAAAATAGTTAGTTAATATTCGGTTACTTCCAATTTACTCAAACCTATTCATGTAATCTGTACTATACACATTTCAGTTTTAATTTTTTATATGTTTTTGCTTTTTAACCAGAAATATTAATAAAAACACGCAAATAATTATAATTCGAAGTTAACGCAAAAACAAATGATTGTAAAAATAATAATTACTAACGTTTTTCTATGAAGCTATTTCTTTTAAAAAGAAAAGATAGAAATAAGCTCTATTATCAGTAACTATCATGCGGTAAATGAACTTGACTTACAAGGAATGTTAATTAATCATTGCGTAATTAACTCATAATCAAGTCAGTCATTATTAGTGACTATAATAAAACATGTGAATAAAAACTATAAATCTATAATGGATTTTATTTTATGTTTATTTGCAATTTACAAAAAAAATAGTGTGAAAGTAAGTAGTAGTGTTCTAAAGAGTTATATTATTAATTTTATCAAACACAAGTGTTTACGTGCCTATTTTTTTAGATAGAGCTAAGAAACAAACCAACTTTATCGTTTTACAGACGCGTACAAATTAATCGAATTATGAGTTATACACAATACATATTTAAATTTAACTTTCAGTTAATTATTTCCACAACAAATAAAAAACGACTTAAATTCTTACGAGAACTTAAGCTGATAGCAAGTTAGAATTAAAATGTATAATTTGGGAAAAAATACTTAAGAATTGTGTTAACGCAAGAAATATGTGCATATTTTTACCGAATTGGAATTAGAATACATTATTTAGGAATAATTTGACTTAATTTGTAATTCCTTATTTTTATTCCTTAGTTTATATACAGCTGATTTTTTCATATTTCAGACACATTTCAATTTACCTACATCACCATTTTCGAAGTTAGGTATACTTTATTTTATTGTATATATATATAATTATGTTATTTTTCATATTTATTTAAATATAATGTTTTTAAAAGACACTTTATTTTTTAAATACGTGTACACAAAAAAGTACGGATGCATTTACACAAGGAAACTACAGTATATGCAATTTTTGAATTTGTACATATGTGAACCACGTGTGTACCGACCGACCGGCGCGAACCTCACGTCAGGCACCGAATCTCGCCCGCGACTGAATTCTATGCCTCGAGAGCTTTTGAGTGGACGGGTAAAGCCTTAGAGATATTACGTATGCTGATAGCGACTACAATAGCTGTCAACCGCTTTTCAAACACATTAGTCGCTTAAAGGTAAGACTCAAAGATTCATATATAGGTATTGTTTTTCCGTGTAAATAATTATAATTTCGGACGTTAAGAATCAATAAATACATTTTTTTTAATCATTTTAAAAGTAGAATTTGTAATGTGGTTATTTTTGTGTGCCTAGATTTCCCGGTTTGTTATTAACTGGATGATATGTTGTTTACTACTGTTCAATACTTGAGAGATCACAGAAGACAATAATTTATTAAAGCATAAATAACAAATATAATTTTTGTGTATACCAAATATTTAGTTGCTGATTGCTTTTGCTGATTACTAACTTTGGTAATGCAAAGGTAGCAATCAGCAGAAGAGTATCGGCGATCAGTATTGGTAAAGTTAATCTACCACCCTAAATAATCTTAGAATTACAAGCCGTGTGGTTTTGAATAACATTACTCTCTCTTCTCCCGTGGATGTCGTAGGAGGCAGCTGAGGAGCAAAATTCAGGAGCAGCGTCTACCTGTGTAACATCAAAGCCTATTGCGGTCAATACGTATGTCAGGCGCGATGATTATTGGCAAACACTCGCATTAGAGAAGGCCAATCTTCAGCAGTGTACCTGAAATGGCTGATGGATGGATGGATTCTAAGAAATCGATGAAATTACAAAAACAATTAATTTAAATTAAAGCTTTTGTACTGAATACGTAATTAGTCCAAGGTGTGCTCTTGATAAAGCAAACAGGGCTAGCTCAACGCTACCTTGTTGATTTTGGTTATTAACATATTCGATAACATATTTTTACCATCTTCAAACCTCAGTGCAAGTGTTTGCTTGTTAAATGTATGTTTGAACAACGTTTACATGAAGTGGGATTTCAAGTTTTATTCAATACTATCGATCCCGCGGTTTCACCCGCGTTTGAAAAATATGTTACTACTATTTTTTGAAAATATACGCAACTAGCTGTGCCCCACGGTTTCACCCGCTACTATATAATAAAAATAAAAAAAACAAACAAAAAAAGCGTGATGTTACATAGTATTCCTCAATAAATGCACTATTCAACATAAAAATAGATTTTCAATTCGAAACAGCAGTTCCTGAGATTAACGCCTTCAACCAAACAAACAAGCTCTTCAGCTTCATAATATTAATAGTATAGATATTAGTATACATAGATATACAGAAATTCGGAACTTTTCTTTTTCTAATCTTATCAGTCGTATTTTTATTATAAGTTATACAATCATAATTGTGCAAACATCATAAAAATAAAGTGAAGTAAAAATTAGGAATCCCTTATAAATTTAACATTAATTTCCTGAATATTTTTTTTATTTTTGTTGTTTCTGTGTTCAAGTCAAATTGAAAAAAAAAAAGTATAAAATAATGCTTGGGCTACTAATAAATCAATAAAAAGAAAGTTGCACTTATTAAAATTATTGATCGTTCAAATGATAGACAAGACTTACATATAAATTACTCTGATCAATATTTTACTGACCAAAGAAATTTAATTAAAAACAAACCTTACGTAATAAATCTGACAACTCCAATAAACTTACGCCATCAAGATGACAAAATAAACCTGCTTGCAAGGGCACACCCCTAACAAACAAGGCATCAGGGGATGCGGAACTACAAAGCAACTTCCGACATCAGCCTCACGACCAACTGTTACGTAAAGTTCTACCTCAAATGGGTTGTGTCGTTAAAACTCGCGCACTTATTGTGAAGTTAGCTGTTCAAAAATAAACAATACAGTACGAAGCATATTTGAAAAACTACTTAGAATATGAAGAATATCCATAGTTTTAATTCCAAGAACGTAGTTTTTATATGATGAGCGTATAAGAAAAATTATCATTGTTTTAAATAAATACAAGGCGAAATAATATATTGCAACGTAAGAATAAAAGAGGATGAATGAATGGGCAATTTGTATTTTGTGTTCGTATTTTGACTAATTTATTAAAGCAAGTGGTTACTAAAGGAACGTAACATTTATGGTTCTTCACTTCTAGCACGACATCGTCGCTTTATAATTTGCTAGATGATAGGCAACGTTTTCGTAGAAGTTACAAGTATTTACCCAATTTGACGATGTTTCAAAATCGGTCCCTTTCGCTCTTACTGTGCGATTTGTATCTAAAATTGTATTTTTGTACAAAACGTAACTACTATCTTTTGAATGTTCTTACGTCTAGTAATTGTAAAATGAGTATTATTATTTTACTTCTCAGTTGTACTTCACACATAAAAGTTTTTATTTAGAAATTTTTAAATGTATTTGTACCTAATTACATTTATTTTTACAAGATTATTCATAGATAGATTTAAGTTAAGATTAATATTCATTTCCTAGACAAATCCTTACTAAACTTAACCGATCCGCAACAGTGTAAACTTAGACCATCAAGTAACAACATACTGCAAGACTCCACAAATTATTTATCACATAAATTGTAACATTGTATTTATAACTTAGATTACCAGCAAACAAACGAATAAAATCGGAAAAAAACATAAAATCCGTGACAAATATTTTATTTGCTTTGATTTTTACGAGATTTTTCGAAAATAAGGATATTACAAATTAACAACTATAGGTTAGTATTTGAACGTACCCCTTCGTGATTTCACTATAGTGGCAACGCAAGCAAAGTACTGTTACAAGACAGTAATGGGTTCTGCCCTATAACGGCACTTTCCGTAA
>MOOZ01002829.1:149590-163471 GCA_002930495.1 Cecropterus lyciades
TCTGGGTCTGGGTGTTTGTGTATTCGTCTTTGTGTGTCCATGGCACTCACGACACAGGAGAAAATCCTACTGTGGGGCTATGAGTGTAGAAAGCGAGTGCGTGTGTGTGTGTATGCATATCTGAATGTGGAAACAACTATATATACCAAGATTTAAAATGAAATGCCTTTGTGTAGGCCTACGCGGGCATCTAAAAGTTGTCAATTACAATTATAATTATTTTTAATATTAATATAAATATATTTTTTTAATATATTAATATTTTTTAAACATATGTAACTTAATCTCTATATTTTTATTAACAAGAATAGAACTAGTTTTTATGTAGGTTCAAAACATAATACCTTTAAAAATAGTAAAACACAAAAAAATTACACACTATTGTACTTAATCTGGATCGAAAGTTGCAAGGGTATTAAAACGACTAGAGATGCCTTACCTGAAAGTAGTGTATTGCTAACATTCACCTTAAATTCCCAATTTAATATTACATTTTATGACGCTTTCTACATTCATAGCCCCACACTAGAGTTTTCTCCTGTGTCGTGGGTGCCATGGACACACAAAGACGAATACACCCAGACCCAGAACAGAAATCTAAACTCATCATTCAATTTTTTGTCTGGCGTAAATAAAGAATCCACATTACAATATTACAATACGGTATATTTTACTGCAGCGCGTAAATTGGCATCGTTTTGTAGCGCACGATAATTCTTATTTCTTTCATTGAAAACAATTAAAAATTTTACATTTTTTTTACACAAAAAATTTAAAAACATTACAAAAAATATACACATAATCACAGTAAAAACAAAGTAAGTAAAATACTACAAACTAAGTGTAATACTACAAATTCGAACGACGAAGATTCTTTCCGCCTTTGGTGCATGGGATTACAATAACACAGTTACAAAACAAGGTAAGTAACGTTTACTGACAACAAATGAGCAGACAGATAAATAGATAAACAAACGTTGAAGTAAAATTTAGGACAACAAGAAGAGATAGTAAACTGTTACGTAGCTACCAATCTATACTAATATTATAAAGCTGAAGAGTTTGTTTGTTTGTTTGAACGCGCTAATCTCCGGAACTACTGGTCCGATTTGAAAAATTATTTCGGTGTTAGATAGCCCATTTATCGAGGAAGGCTATAGGCTGTATATCATCACGCTAAGGCTAGCAGGAGCGGAGCACCAATGAAGAATGTTTCAAAATCGGGGTTTTTTTTTTTTCTAATAAGAGCTTCCGCTGCTTGCGCTGCGTAAACGGTTAAAGTTTCGTAAAAAATATGTATGACAGAATTGATCCCCTTTAAAAATTCTGGTAAACTCACTGTACTCTTTTATATGCTAACCAAATTTCTTCCAAAATAATGCATTATTTGCGAAGTTGTTTTTATAAATATAATATTTATTGTTATCCAAATAAATACATAAATTAGTTATCTTTGTAGTAACTAATACGCGGGTGAAACCGTACTTTATAATATTAAACTTGCTAAGAAACTCGAAATCCAAAACTTATTGATTGTATAATTTTAATTTTAAACTTGTATTACTTTTTACCTAAGTGTTACTAAACAGTTTTCATTGTTCTGTTTAGTACCAATAATATCTTACTTGATATTATAAATGCGAATGTTTGTGAGTATGGAAGAATATTCGTTACTCTTTTAAGCTGAAACAGCAGAATGTTATTATTTTGATTATTTAGATATTATATTCAGTTAATTGACTATGGAATTAAATCAATATTTTGCATGCTTTAGTGAAACTGAATGTGAGAAAAATTGTTTCAACATATACCAACATGACTCTACCACATTTATAGCAAAAGAATGAATGTGAACACAAGTTAGCTCACAAGGTGTTGGTGATTTTGGACTTAGTTGATTAACAATTTAACACATACATATGATACTCTTCACTGTGATGAACGGTCAATGCGAGCATGGCCACGGGCAATAGCTTGTCCAACATATTAACATTCCGTGCCCTATGATAATTATAATGTTAACCGTGATTCTATAGGTGGCGACTTGATAATGAAATCCCAGGGATGATTTGGTCTAAAGATACTTTATTTCCCGCAAGATTTTGAGATATTTAGGAGTACATTTTCGCTTACTATGACAAAATAAAATACTATATATAATACAATAGTACAATTTAGTTTAGTAAAATTCAATCAGTGCGAAATAATGATGGGTTTGCATGTATGTGTGTATGCATTTAATGTGTGTGTGTGTGTGTGCAGTTTGTGCGTGCGTTACGTGTTAAACTATACAGAATAGTAAGTAGGTACATGCACTTATGATTAGTTCTGACTTCCTAATTTTCTGCAAATTAGGCATTATCTACAACGCTTAAGTTCAGTCTAGTAAGTATTATATTACATAGTCAAGTAAGTTGACTATACATAAACTAAGCAGTGTACTCTGAAGCCTGATGGATTATATTTCGATTCAAGTCTTTGAATGAATTTTTTGTGACATGTGACACAGCAGTGACGCATGTACAATTTTTAATAATTACATTATCTTATTTGCATGTACTTACAACGAAATTAAAGTTTCGTTAGTCGTTTTTTTTTATTTGTCGCTTATACAACAGATCCGATTAAACTTTTCTTATAACATTAAAGTAGCATGCGAGCTTGCAGTCCGGTTCAAGTGGTCACAGCGTCTCGTGGACATCTGTAAATCACAGATAGTCACGTCGAATGAAAAACACATTTCCACCGAAACGCAAAAACTTTTAAATGTCCAATTTAAAATTCTATCAAATTATTCCGCGCGACTTAATTACTTTTCTTGGGGGCTCATCTAATGAATTTGCCACGAGATGGTATAGTTACGTCACTGCGTGGAATGTAATATCAAAATCATATGACAAAGATAGATACCTCCTTATGATTAATTACAAAAAGAAACTGTATTTTAGCATTAGGTATGCGTATGCAATAATAATAATAATAAATAATAATAAATCTTTATTTGCCCAAATAAGGTACATACATTGGTGGGAAAAATATTACACTGAGCTGTTATTTTGCCTTTAAGGCGTGCAAATGTACAATTACATAATTTAAAATGTCAACATTATTTATTACAGTTATAAATTGTCATATGATACAGTGCTAGTGCTTAATTGTTGTTATCTTAATTTGCTATATCTAGAATGTCTAGAAGATCGTAATTGCGTAATCTACCAACTGTTGATTCGTTTAGATTGTAGATCTAGATACAATCAGCGCCATTTTATACCTAGCATTGTAAAACCGAGACTAAATACATAAGGAATTTAACCTTTCACATTGTTAAGTTGGTTACATGAGCTTATGCGTTATAGGACTTTAAATCCGATTAACGAGTCGAAAGCTCGCGAATTCAAACTTCGTCCGTGCAATAAATAAGATAAATGTTCAATCGTTTATAACTTTCGAGCATCATTCAGGGTTGTCGCTCGTCTTCACAGTTGTTGTGACGTTTTATTTATTATACTTTATCTAGACTCGTGGCAGCGTGTCAAGCCAAGTACAAGCAAAGGAACTGGCTAGCCAGCGCTGAGTGTAATATTACACGAACCACTTGGTGCCACTTTTAACCCTTCTATAACTCGAAACCTCTTTAACGTAAACACAAAACTACGTGTGTTTAATTTTGTCCATAATGACATCTAGAAGCCCAAATTCCATGAAGCTAGCTCAAACGGTTATAAAGATATGAAGGTCAGAAAGTCGTAAATTTTAGCACTGGTTACATTTAGGTACTATATGTCAGTACATATAGTACCTAAATGTAACCTACTTCCAGATTACCTAGAAGGATGAAATTTGGAATCCAGCTCGATAGTTGTGTGTAAGCGTAGGAAAACAATCTAAAAATAAAAAAAGTTAAAAAATAGGGAGGTCCCCATACAAAAATTTTGTTTTTTAATTGTAGCGTTGGAACCGTTACAAGCAGATATTTGAAACTATCCCAATATATGTATTATTATATTTGCTATATAACAGAAATATAAAAATAAAGTTAAGTTAAAAAATAAGTGTTGTCCCCATACAAAAAGCGCGTATTACAAGAATACGCACTAAACAACCGACCAACGGTGTGTCGTCGGCGGCGCGCAGCACCACATAATTATACACAGAACAGAAGTAAATCTACATAAAAGCGCTCCCAAGCAACACATAAACATAGGCACTGGTTACGAATACCGATTTAATTATTTATTGTTTTATTACATTTATGTTCATCCTGCTTCTTTCTCAACCATGAATTAAATGATTGTCATACTATAACCACAAACGTTCTTCGTGCCTAAACCAGTAACAGTATAAAACTGAAGTATATACATGAGATTCAATGAATAAATAAGTACTTTATACAACCCGTTCGCTATAAGTTTTCCGCTGTCAACTGTCCCGCGTTTAGCCTTGTCTCACTCACTCAGTTCGGATTCAGTTCAGTTTGGATTTTGCATAGAACTTGGCACTCATTTATATCTCAATCCTTTTTGCGGCGAAGCCCACAGCCAAGCATAATTTTTGTATTGAATTTGGCTCTCCTTTTCATACATTTATTTTTTTGGTATTATATTTATAACAATTTATAAGATTATTTATCAGCTAAGTAAACGATGTACGTGGTTCATTTATTTTGATGATATCTTACATATAATTTTGCAAAATGGATTCATGGAAGGAAATATAGCAACCCAACTGCAACGAATCAAAAAAAGGATTTTGACCTGTAAAAAAAGGAAATAATATACTATTTCCTTTCATATTTAACAGATTTTAATTGTTAAATATTATGCCTTTCATTGTTGGTGCCGTGTAGTATCAATTTTATATATAGTTAATATGAATAGCACTACACCCTCTTTTGCCGGATATGTAATGCAAAAGGACAAAATCTATGAAATGGAGATCAGTTTCGTCCCGTGCAACATCAGCACCTACTAGGTTACTGCTATCTACTATTACTCATAATTCCTGTTATAGACTTTTGAGTAGAACTGGCAATCTTGTTTTCCAGGTATTACAAAAAATAATTGGCCAGGACGAATGTCATTCTGAACGCTGATGACCTACAGCTTCACTACGCCCTCAGTTTGTCAAAACAACATGACCGTTTAATCAGTTTAATCTCTAAGAATCAGAGGAACATGACCAAAAAATTGACTTCCCTCCTTTTTTATAACTTTGGATTTTGCATTGACATGAATGACAAGACCCGATATTAAGGCATCCAGATCATATCGTAGTTGGCAAGTATAATCCAAGAATAAGAATTTGTTACAATAAAAACACAATAAGCTTAGACCTCATGAAATAACGGTTTTAAAAACATTAAGAACCACTATAAGTAATTGTCCAAAACGGATGAAGCCTCAAACTCCCGTTATTTAGATAGACTCAAAAGCGGACCTAAAATGGTGCGGTGCACTGCATACTGATAGAAATGTAAATCTTATATAAGAGTTATTCAGACCAAAGTTGAATGCAGAATTCGTCGCACTTACGTATTCCAGCGTGTTAGGGACGCATATTGTCCTAAGGCCGGATGCGAGCTAAGAGATATCAAAGCGAGTATTAGCATACAATACTATTCGTCGAAAGAAGGTATAGTAAGTCCTCATTTCGTAAACTGCTGATTGTGGGGCTCGGCTAAGTATTATTGTTATTGAGCCCAAGAACAAGGATATTTTATATAGGTATTGTAATAATGATGCATTTTAAATTCAGAACACGATATAGACCAAGGAGGTGATAGAGGATGTGGTAAGGCTCTAGGGTTACTATCCATGATAACCGTACCTAAACCTAAACATTGCCGGATCCAATATTTTCATTTGAGGGTATTTGAGACCAGAAGAAAGAAATCTGTAAAAATGATGGCAAAAAAATCTGAATGTAAGATCATGTCGACATTAAAAAATAATAATAATAACGGATCAACATGTTTTAACCGAATAATTATACTATCCCTATATTTAGTAGGTTTTTAATTTTAAAAATTGTCTAGTATAGTTTTCAGTAACGTGATCTTGAATTTAATATAAAATTACATAATTGCATATTGAATGGATATACAAAAATAGGATTTCTAACATGAAAACATTGTTTACAGCGGAAGATTAAAAATCCCTGAATCCTGAATTAGTATACTGTATACTAAAATATTGATGAAAAGAAATCCGCCAATGTTATCGTTTTGTTTTCCCGCCAAAATAAGGTTGGTCGAAGAATGACGGTGAATGACCACATTTTCTTTCTTTGTCTATGGTACAACATTAAAAAAACTATAAAAGCATTAAAATCTAGACCTTGTAACGTCACATTACAGAATACACGACGATTTATAATAAAGTATATTTATATTAAGTATTTTTGTGCCTTTGCATATAATATGATCAAAATAATATATAATTTATAACATCCATTAATTGAAACTTCAGAACCATACCCATATTATGCCGTTGATAACTACTTGACGGTGAAAAAATGGCCGCGAATTAATAAAGTTAGGCTTAAGGACGTTATGCCAATACCGTAAAAACATTTTAAATAATTATAATAATAATAAATACTTGACGGTTAAATGACAAGACTGCTGTTGTCGCTAAACGTCAAGAAGTTGATGTCATGTTTTGATTTGGAAATTTTACGCTATAATTTCTAAATAATTAAGGAATTCTTTAACAGACTCTCAACAGGATCCTGTTATTGTAAAATCTTTTTCGATAATGTTTCAAAACAAATTGAAGAATGCATCCGAAGGAATTGCGGTGAGGACATAAACTCGGTCGTTATTCGTCAACTTTTAAATGCATGAAAAAACTAACTTATAACGTCAAATGAAAGTAAAAATGATAGCCTTTCAGCCGTTACTTAAACTATCGTCGCGATGTAAGCGACTGGTGAATCTGTCGCGTATTACTTTTTACAAATTAGGTTACGAAGTTAACTCCCATTATTGTGACTAATAACGCCTAATTAAAATTCAATAACATGTCTCAATTAAACGTAAGTTTACCCTTGACTAACATGACTCGTTAATAAACTTATCTTTGTTAGTTTTATATTATTTAAAAATATCATTGGGAGAGAAACTGAAAATATTAGCAGATCTTAATTTTCTAGATGTTTTATTTTATATGGCTCATAATTTTGTAGTAGGTATTAAGGCTAATTTTAGTTTAAATTTTTATTTAAAAATTGTAGGTTGTTTTGTAAGAAATAATATACTGTTATGTCTTAAATAATATTAGGTCACCTTAAATAATATTAGGTTACCTTTGAAATTGCCGTTGATTTTATTTTAAAAACATGGATATCTTTTTACTAAAATTGTCACTTGTTTAATAGTTAGTGTTTTGTTTTCATCGCATTTTTCGTCATCATGGATACGTTAAAAATTCGACTAATTATGGATTATGAGTACCGCCATGGCAACAAAGCAACACGCAACATCTACGACTTTTACAGAGCAAACACGAACAAACGCACCACCTATTATTGGTTTGCCCTCTTCCATTCTGGAAATTTTGACTGAAATTGAAATTTTGATTTTTTCCAAAGTATGTCAACAGGCGAACAAATGAAGGAATTCTTAACCGCATTGTTACTTGTGACGAGAAATGGATCCTGTTCGATAATCATAAGCGCTCTGCAACTTGGTTGGATCCCTCGTTCAGCACCCAAACATTGCCCTAACCCTAAACAAAAACCCCTAGAAAAGTGGTGGTCACCGTTTGGTGGTTTAACGCTGATGTAATTCATCACAGCTTCTCACCAAACAGGATGAGCATTACTGCAGATGTGTACTGTGAAGAACTGATCACAATGATGGAGAAACTCGCATGTCTCCAACCAGCTTTGGTCAATCTTTCGGCTCCAATGCTCCTGCACGACAATGCGCGCAGGATACAAGAGTTAGGGTTGGAAGTTCTCTGTCATCCGCCGTACTCACCAGACCTTGCTGCTACAGACTTCTACTTTTTCCAGAATTTAGATAACTTGACGGGAAAAAAATTCAATACCCGAGAGGCAGTACAAAATGCCTTTGAAGAATTTGTTGCCTCCCGTCCAGCTGACTTCTTGGCAAATTCTTCTTGATGCATTGGCAAAGATGCATAATCAATGCATCTTTGCCAACGCATCAAGTATGGGTGATTACTTTGATTAATAGGAATAACAAATATAGAAAAAAAATATACTTCATTTATTTCAAGAAAAACGGCAATTTCATATTATTATAACAAAATTCAAAGACCTATCATAACAAAAATCAATAAATGTAACAGAAAACAATAGTGTACAGTACTCTAATGGAAGGGCAGGGATCTAACACAAATTGACTCAAACTACATGTGGTTATACTCATTACTTATTTATATTGAATTAGAACTTAGTACAGTGGTTCATTAAATAGATTAAGTTGCTTCTTTGATGGACACTGACCACTTACCATCAAGTGGACTACACTCTCATTTGCTCCTACAATCTTTCAAAGAAAAAACATAAATACGCCATGAAAAGCTAGATTGGATATCTGGACGTTCAACATTATTGCGTGACCGCTTAATGCATGAGAAGTAAAAATTTTAATATCAATAAGTTTCAACAAATTAATGTAATTTACAGCCCATGGGAATAACAGCACTGAATGAAACAGTGGACACAAATCAGCCGGAATCTAGGTATGAATGCCCAGTATGCCTCAACTGGCTCCGAGACCCCGTCATCACCACCTGCGGCCACAAGTTCTGCAAGAGCTGTATCACTTCATGGTTACAGTATGTTTATATATATTGTAAATCATTTTAGTACTATAATTTATTTCCTTACTCGTTAATAATATTAATTGATAACCTGCATTGTTGAGCTGTAGTCCCACCGGTCTGATATGCAGTGAAGTTTAGGTGCATTCTCTGGCCTGAACAATATCTTAATGATGTATTTAGATTTCTATTCTGTGTCTGTGGCACCCATGACACTGGAAAAATCCTATTCCCATGGTTAATTTGCGAAAGAATGATAACTATTATTATTATTTATTAGTGTCCAACCGATGGTCGATTTTTGGCCGAAGCCAAAGCCTATTGTTCGTTTATGGCCACAACCAAAAACAACCAAAACTGATTTTTTTAAAGGATTTTTATTTTTGTAGATTTAGATCCATGTTGATTGTATATAAATAACTTTTAGAGCTGATTAAAATTTATTTGCTACTTAAATAATAAAAGTTCAAATAATGTGAATTTTATACATAAACGGACGCAAGGCCACAATGGAGTTTTCGGTTACCCTTTCTCTTCACCATTTCTATCGCAGTATCGTGTATTTGTTGTAGTTCGTTCAATTTAGGCACTTGCTAGAACCTTCGGCTTCGAGGGTGTTTTTCTGGCTGAAGGTGGCCGAAGCCAAAGCTTCGGTCGGACACTATTTGTAATATACTGGTTACATAAGAGTAAACTGTATATTGGCCTGTCTGATGTTGTTATTACCATACCAAGTTGCCATGCAGAAACATTCAAATTTCAATTACACATAATTGTTTCTTTAAGTAAATATTTTTTTTTTTTCATTTATAGAAATAGTGGTCATTGTCCCATAGACAATATAAACCTGAGTATGAAAGTGGATATATTTCCAGACAACTATACAAAAAGGGAAATTCAAGAACACAGGATGTCCTGTCCATTTGCAGCTAAAGGTATTTTTTTATATACACTTATTAACTTAACTTGGATTTTCTGACTTCCTTATGATTTTAAAATATCTTTTGTGGTTTGACTCTCAAGACACCACCACCACGTTGTATTTAGAAAGACATGATTATTTGAAACATGCCAGCTTCGTCTTCAGCTTCTCTTGAACTAGAATCTTATAGGGGGTTGACAGTGGCAGCTTATCATCTCTTATGAACTGCATGCTACTGCTACATGATAAAAAAATCTCAAATAAAAATTAAAAAATCTGTTAACCTTTATATGCTTAATTTGTTTTACTGCACTTATTAATCTTGAAAATTACTAAGCAATCACAATCAGGTTCACTCAAAGGTAGTAATTGAGGTATTAATTGAACATATATCTACTTTTTCAACAAAACAGAGTGATGTTGCTCTAAGTTTTCAACATGATCTAATTGGTGTATAAATCTATATTATCATGAATTTCATTTCTATGATGGTTCTTTAAGTGTGCCATGTACACGAACATGAGTTAAAATCTGTTCAATATTTCAGGTTGCACAGTAAAAGTAACTCCACTAGACCTGGATGCACATATAGCGGAATGTAAGTTCAACCAACCAGAAGCCTCCACACAATTGGACATCCGGGTACCATGCTCGTTCCAGGCTGTGGGCTGCAAAGAAAACTTTGAGAGCCAAGAGGAGATGAATAATCATTTGCATGCTGATATACAGAATCATATGAGCGTAAGTATTTAATGCTATATTATGTCACTTTTTGAGGAATTGATGGAGAAAATGAGACTTAAATTCAATAAGTGTAACTGACTCCCAAAGAAATCTTGATGGATCTCCTCAAAATAAAATGCTACCCAAGATCAACCACAGAAATATTGCTATCCCTAAGCAAAAATTTAACACTTCGTTTTTGTCTGTCTTAACACCCTATATCATTATTATTAATAGACATCAATCAAATATATAAGTAAGAATAGGAAGTGGTCCAGCAGTATCAAGAAAAGAAAAAAAATTTAAATGAGGAGCTTTTTTGCTTTTTGTCAATAAATTTCAGGATGAAATATTCCACTGTTGAACATCCTCCTTTAAAAAGCTATAGCTGCATTTATGACCTAATACTATAAATAATAAAACCTCTCCGTAAAGCAAGCCACGCATAATATTATCCAAATATACATTTCAGTATCTTATGAATGCTTACTCAGAAATAAAGATCGACAACGACCTATCCAACACCAGCATCGATGCGAAAGAACAGGAGGCCATGAACCTGTGGGAGGCACCTGATAAGAACGGTGCCAAGAGTTCTGCTCCACTTAATAACACCAATGCATTGATAAGGTTTGTTAAATACACTAGAGGTTATGAATAATCAATTATTAAAAATATTTTTAATAAGAATTTTTATCTATACATATAAATAAAATTCCAAGTGTCTGTTTGTAATATCTAAATAACAGCTTTTTTCCAAATGCACATGGAAGTATATACAATACTGATGACAAAACATCAATTACTAAAATTTTTATCTGTTTGTTCTGGATAATCCCTGAAACCGCTGGACTGATTTTGACCAGTATTTCACTGTTCGATAGCTGATGTAATAAGGCGTAATTTAGGCTACTTCTATTAGAGAAAATGTAATTAGGGTTCTGCGCAAAAAATAAAACCTAAGAAACTGCGCGCTCTACGCGCACGCAGCCACCGTCAATGCCGCTAATGACAGTTGCTATCAGTCATCTCTGAAATAATGCTATAATGTTTAAATTGTATGAGGTCTGAAATTTCGGCTATATGTCACTATCTCAAGTTACATTTTTTAAACGCGGGTATAACCGCGGGGCTCAGCTAGTCTTCAATAAAATTTGTATGAAATATTCGAACACTATCAGTATAGTCAAAGCATTCTCAATTTTCAGTCTCATAATTTCCCTAAAAAAGTTAAATTAATCGCCGAATATTTAATGCCTCTCAAAAATAAATTTAATTACGAAGCTAAATAATAAATATTATTTTTTTGTAATGTTGCTAGCTGCTAATTATTACATGACATTTTATTGAACGTTTTTACTTCCTAAAAGATATCCGTCCAAAAAAGTTTCATACTCACTAAAAACGACATTCTTTCTCTGTGTACTGTAAAAAAATTAAAAAAATGTTTGCAGAGCCTTATACGAACGAGTGGTAGTTTTGGAGCAACGGAACCGCGAGCAGGACATAGTAATAGCGAACATATCGAAGCAACTGTCAGCCTTCGCGGTAGCCAAGATGAAGCAAAACAACGACATGCTACTCCGCTACTGCATGGGCAACTACATCTGGAAGATAGACAACTTTAATGCAAGACTCAATGCTATGCTCAAGGATCACTGCAAAATGTTGTATAGCCCTGGTTTTTATACTTCACCAAATGGATATAGGTATAAAAACGTTTCTATGAAGTAAGGATTTGCAACATAGATATTTTTGGCGTTTGGCAGGCTTTACATACAACAAGTCATATTCTGTTTAATCGCTTTTAAGATTAGCCATATAAGACAAACATAAGTATGAAGGAAGCAATGTGGTAATTTTGCATATACGCAAGATATTAGTTTTGTATAGAAAATTGTAATTATTTTGGAAGCATAATTGTATCAATTTTATGAACATTTCAACTTTTGGTCATGTTTAAAAAAAACTTAAGAATCACTATTAATACAAAATAATTTGCCGCAACGTTGAATTTTAAACTGATAATAAGAAATACCTTCTAGGATAGCTTGGTTACATTTCTATAATTTCGTATATAATGCGACGACGACCCGCGTGGCGGAGAGGTCACCATACCGGTCTGACACGCAGTGGATCCCAGGTTCGATCCCCGGCTAGACAGACATCTGAATGACGAGTTTAGATTTCTGTTCTGGGTCTGGGTGTTTGTGTATTCGTCTTTGTGTATTCATCTTTGTGTATTCATGGCACCCACGGTTTGACCCATGGTTTATGTTTATAATTGCAGATTCTGCGTCCGACTGAACATTTCGCCGCAAAACCCACTGTGTTTTGCGTTACACGTGCATCTGATGCAAACCGACTACGACGAATGTCTAGAGTGGCCGTTCAACGGACGGATATCCTTCGCGATGATCAACCAGCTGAACCAAGATCTGACACAACGAGACACGATGATGTCGAACTCTAACTTGGTGGCATTCAGGAAGCCTACAGCGGAGATATGCCTCAGAGGATTCGGTTACACGGAGTATGCTGTCGTGAGCGATGTGGTTAGGAACGGGTTTGTTAAGGAAGACACGCTGATCATCAAAGTCGCTATCCGATGTGTATGACATGAGGAGTGATTTTTTTGTTCTGCATACGTCTTATTTAATTCATTACCTTATATTAAATAACTAAGTTGTATTTTGAATATTATTATGAGTATAAATATATATAAAAATCCTGTTGAATTGTTGAGATCGGTATTATTAATAATAACCAACCTCATAATTGTCTTATAAGCAGTATCTTAAAAGTTTGTAGTCATTTTTTTAATTCACAGGACTTTTCTTACTTGTAAGATTTATAATTGGGCCAATTTATTTATACATAAAAAAACAATTTATTAAAGTAATAATTAAGGGCATTCTATACATTATAAGATATGTAACTCGCTGTGTGTCTTTCTGCCTGTTCCGCCGTCTTCTTCGTCGCAAGTGACTTTTATATGCTCTTCACAATGGAATAAACGATAAAAGAGGAAGATATTAATTTATATTTTGTTTAAAATGGCTAAACTGCAGCCCACGGGCGGGCAGCTAGTTAATTATATGATGATATTTGAGTTACCATTCAACGGTACCATTATTAAGAACTTAAAACACAAATGCAGAAGTTTCTGCGACTTACGCTTAATATTTAACGATAAATGATCTGAAAGAAGATATCAACGGTTTGTAAAACAGACTGTACTATTGCGTCCAATATTCGTCCACGATAAACATTATACTATGTAATTATATTTTTACATTTTGTATAAACTTAGTATTAATAATTTATTATGTAATTGAGAGAACAAAATGTTATTGTTCTACGCTAAGGGGCCGTTCAAGTATTACGTAAGCACTATATGGGGGCGGGGGGCCCTTTGCTTTGCTCATTTTTGATGACATGAGG
>MOOZ01002829.1:207368-218162 GCA_002930495.1 Cecropterus lyciades
GTAGTAAAATGGCACACCAACATACTTCAGACATAAGTTGTTTGTTGCTATCATCAGTGTGAACATGATTGAAAGTGGAACAACCTGAAAATGAAACATGATAAATGGTAATTATAAAAACTTCCTGTCCTGACAATATAAAGTATATTTGCTAAATTAAAAAGGTACATTAAATATATTTATGCAAATAAGTAGACTAATTTTTTCTTGTAAAATAAGAAAACATATTTATAATATTTCTTTACTAATGTATACTAATATTATAAAGCTGAAGAGTTTGTTTGAACGCGCTAATCTCAGGAACTACTGGTCTGATTTGAAAAATTCTTTCGGTGTTAGATAGCCCGTTTATCGAGGAAGGCTATATATCATCGTCGAAACTTACGCGGGTGAATCCGCGGGGCGCAGCTAGTGCCTCATGATGAGGGTTTAAATTAACATAAACTTTAAAAAATTATAATACTTGAAAATAGGTACTTATACTCGGAGCAAATTCGTTATGAATGGTGATTGAAACTTTTTGTTGTTTTATCAGCTGTTTTTTTCACCTACCGACTTAAATGTTTGTCATACTTATTATTTTAGAGCAACTCAATTTTCTATTAGTTTAAATTAGTTTTAGTTTAAGTACGTTATCATAAAAAATATATCTGTCTTCTGTTAATTTTTTTAATATTTAACATTATACACTTAGTATTACAGAGAGAAATGAAACAACTTTATTACAGGAAATAATACACCCAAGTTGAAAAGCAAGTCACTTACTAGCAAACTCTTGTCGCCATAAAGATTTTGTAATGAACTGTAACATTAAAATAATACAAAAATTTCATATCAGAATTAAGGTTGTAACATCATACAATGACGATAATGGTAATTAATTCTTGTTTGACCAGTTTTACCATATTATTTTGCATTTGGGCCTAATTAGTTAATAAACTCATCTTAATTAAAATACAACGTGAAAATTTAATGCATACTTTGGTTGTACATAAAATGCATTTGTGTACAAATTTGTGTAAGTTGGTGATAACCCTACATAGGAATTTTTTGTGGTTTGCTTACATTTACCGTTTGCCAGATCAAATGTGACCCGAGTATAGATATCTCATTTCATGTTTAAAAATATCCACATATTATCCTGAATAAGTGTCGGTAACATTGTAGTATATTGATAGTGAATCAATTAATTAACAAAAAAATATCAAGTTTATCAAACTTTATCTAATGATAATATCAGTGATAAGCTCTAAAAAAGTACTAGACATGCTTGTTAAGGTGTATTCATGATTATAAATAAAATTACATTTACTTGAAGTAACTTGCTCAAAGTTTACTCAATATTACCATAATTTAAAGGAATGTAAAAAACTTATATCTTCTTTCAGATTTCTTCATTTTAATCATTTCTAAATTCATCAACTTGGTATTTCTAGGAAACTGTACATTCCTATATAAATACCATAATAATGAAATTGTTAACAGAACAAGTATATTACACATCTCAATATGTAACATTGATTTTTTTTAGAACAGTTAGTATACTTAAATACATATTAACTTTTAGCTTATTTAAAATTGATGATAATTGATATTGATTGATAATGATTGATAAATTACAAATAAAATATCTGAATTTGAAATCCTTGAATAAAAAAGTAAGTAAATAGAAATAAAACAATGCCTTTACCTTAATAATAGCTTCACTATTCCATGGAGTTCCTTTAGGGAAGTTGAATATTCCAGGTATTCCCCCGCTCTTGCTCATTGTGAAGCATATTGTAAAGGACACAATACATTGGAACCAGGTGATGAACAGTGGCGCCTCCAACGACTGGCCACTGAACAGAGCTTTATTCACAAATACTGTAGTTATAGACACAATCCTAAAAAGATGACATTCATTAATATTTACAGCTATACATTTCAGTTTGTGAAGTTTCCCACAAACCTGAGAGTTATGTAAAAAGTCTCAAAGGTAAGTGAAGTTTAAATGCAAATTCATACTTGGTCAGACTGATGTATACTCAAATTTTATTAAAACGTAAATAAAAGCACTCTGAAATTATTTTTAATTTTAATGTCGAATGAATGTGTCTTTATGGGTTAAAACAAAAATAATTTCTTCATTTTTACTCGAGTGTATTTATTTGAAATTATTTTACTCGAGTGTACAAAAGATAAAATCGAACATCAGTTTAATTTGTTATCAGATATATCAGATAAGTAAATTAATTTGTGTATTAAATATTATATTTACACACATGTACAAAGTTAGATAGTAGAAAAAAAGTAAAATTTGATATTAATTTTAACTACTTTTATGGGTATCATATTATGAGCTGTTCTTCATTGAACGATATTTTATTATGTTAACTTACCAATAGGCAGCTACCACAGTAAATATTTTTATATATCTTGAACACAAATCAGATCGATGATCCTTCATTATAACTTTTGATTGAAATAAAGCTTGTATGCTGTATAATTTATATAATGGTTTGTTTTACAAAACTAGGTGAAAATACATTTAAAACTTTTAAACCGCATTAATGCCGATACAAAATGCCACCTCTACATTTAGTTCAGTTTCAATTTAATTTGACTTTATCAAAACCTCAAAATTGTCAAACTTGACTGTCTAAACGTAAAATGTCAAATTGAATGTCATTATGACTTGTTTAGTACGTTCTACTTAACGTCTGCAACATCCTCCACCGCGACTGCCAGAATTCTCATTCAGCGTGAAAATTTTACTACGAAGAAAACTTACGTTTTACTTTCATCATCATATTTCTTTAATGAATTTTCGCCGCGTTTGATCAAGTGATATTTTAACGATAAAGCAGGCGCGACATTAACACCTACGATATTATAAAATTAGTTCGCACGGTTTATCGGTTATAAGTGGAATGATACAATATCGTTCTGTCTAAACTGTCTAAAGCAATTGCAGCCGGTAAGTAAAATATTTTTAAGACAGAACTAGAAACGAAGTCTGCATCTCTTATTATATTTTCATCGATTTCGTAACATTAATTTGTCTTATTATTTTTATGTACTTATGTCATATTCAGGACTACGAAAAAAAGACTTCAAAAATACATTTCTACTATAAACTACAACAGAATATAGAAATGTATACAATGAACAGAAATAGAATATTTAGATTTAGTGTAATTTAGAGTGGAAAATTCTGATAATAACTATAATTTTAAAATTTCAAAATAGTATAAAATCCAGGAAGTCATCTTACAAAAAAAGAAGTTAAAGTCCAGTCTGCAAACGTACATTGCCAAATTAATTAAACAAAACTGGCTATCAGCGTGTTGAGGACAATTTTAGAGACTAAAATTAAATACTTGAAGAGCAAATACTAATATTGCGAAAATACGCATGAAGATTTAGAAATATTATTATATTTATCTGTCAGTACAAGTTTTATTTCAACTGGCAGCATTATTTTCTGACCGCGCCGGAACAAAACGCTGACGTCAGTGACTTGATTATTTTCACACAAGATTACCGATAGACGACTGTAGTAATTTTGTATAAATTATAATAAAACAAAACCCCTTTATTTGGAACTTTGTAGTGATAGTCTAGTGTTGATTAATAGTGAAAATGGCTTCTGCTCCCGAGACCGCAGCCCCAGAACAAGAGAGTTCGGGCTTCGCATCGGGTATTTTGAATGAGATCATTTATAGCCCCGTGAACTTGCTTTTAACTGTGATCATAGCGATTTTGGTGTACAAAATATATAGAAGCAAGTTTGCTAAAGTGCATGTGGAGTCGCCTACGCCAGATCTTCCGAAGATTCGAAAGGATATGACCGTGGCTGAACTTCGGCAATACGACGGAACGCAGCCTGACGGACGTGTTCTGGTGGCGGTAAACGGGTGGATCTTCGATGTGACGCGGGGTCGCCGCTTCTACGGGCCCGGTGAGTGCATGTTATTATAAATAGAACATATTTTTGTGACTCGACGCACGATAATATTATTGATATGCAGGACACATTGGTCGTGCACGCGCCGCATTGCGATTTTTAATGATTTATTTTTAGTATGTTGCATACACAGATAATTATAATTATGTATAAATTACTGTATAATTTCTATTTGCATTTGTTGTTATAAAGCAGTAGTTATCTTTAGCATAACATTTTTTAATTTTTATTGAACTTTCAAAATATTACACAGTAATGTCTTTAATGTTTTGATCCCTAAACTCCTCAGCAGTTTTTATACTATTTCAAAATACATGCATATGAATACAAATATTAGTTCATGTAATATTTTTCTTTATTATTTTGTTCAGGTGGTCCATATGCAGCATTTGGTGGTAAAGATGCATCAAGAGGCCTGGCCACATTCTCTGTGACATCATCTGACAAGGAGTATGATGACCTCAGTGACCTGAACTCAATGGAAATGGATTCAGTAAAAGAGTGGGAAGCTCAATTCAGAGGTAAATACAATTTAATATTTCTGTAATCATTCTTAGATTAAATACAAAAAAAAAAGATAACATTAATTAAATTATGAAGAAATAAAAAAGCAAATAAAAAAAATCATCAGTAAAAGTAGATTCTTTGCTGATTATATTTAGAATGTATATAATCTACCAAGGTTTTAGAAAGGATTTTATTTTGAAGGTTTTTAAATTTTTGTCTTTAATTAAATAAATAAAGTCACAAAGTAAATTAACTTAAAATTTATGATGGAAGAAACATTCTTGATACTTCCATCTATTAAATGAAAGAATGCGGAATATCCTTATAAATACGGTAATACTAAACACATAATCCCAGTGAGTTTGAAATGCTTTTTTTTTTGCATTTAAAACCAAATAGAAGCAATTATTTGTCCTTTAATAGAGTGTGGGGCAACCCTGTCCTTTCTGTGTGTGATTCGCTTATATAATGTCATATGCAAAAATTTATCTCAATTATGGTAATAATTTTTGCCTTTTATCGGCATTATCTCAATATGTTAAAAAGTACTCTACATAGTATTGCCCAGAGAGGAGTGGACACAGACACCTAAGATTTCTGCATCCTAGATTTTTAAAAACAATATAAGTACTGAGTATTTTAATTTAAAGTGCCGTGACTATTAGCAAAAGCTCTCATTAATTGGGTCATATGTCCAGCAGTGGATAAAATCAGATCTCTGGTGGAGGGATGGATGGATTGTAATTAAAAAGTTTTGCTGAGAAGTCTTTCATCTAATGATATAGAAATTTGAATCATAAAGATGCACGAGAACAAGGTAGCTTTTTTCTTTGTATAGTTAATGATTACCTTGCTTGACTCTGACCACCCAGAAATTTCAGAAACTACTCAAATAATGTATGGTTTTTGCTATGTATTATATCATTAATATTTAGAATCAATATTGATTGTCATAAGTTTTAGTTTATGCTTGTGAGTTCATCTAGAGTTTCATTAATTTTATGATTGTTAAATAAGTTTCTTAGAATTATTTTTTATTTATATATATGTAAAATACAATTCCTTATTTTATTTATAAACATATGAATGTATGAGGAATATCAAAAAGTGCATAACCACTACAAAAACTGAACATAATTGCCTGTATGCAGTAATTGATATAATATGTTTCCCACAAATAAAGAAAATGACAATAGATGGCAATGTTATAGTACTTCATAATACGTAAAATTGTTCTCAAAAATCTTGTTTTGACCTTGCTATGAAACCTAGGATTTGCTTTTCAACTACTATCTAAAATTTATACATAGTAATTCTCTATATCATATGGAGAGTGATGTTTTTCGAGCATATGTATGTCCATTTCTTTGTAACATTCTACAGCCCTAATGGCTTGTGAGATTTTATATAATATGATAATATGATGTTCATATCTTTGGATACGTCTTAACCATCACAAAGATGGCGTATAATTTTTAAATATGCCATCTAGATAGATTATCTTATATGATTTGTATTTATTTATAAACAAATTTAAATTCAATTTCATGTCTCGTCTCATCTAGACCAAACATGCGTAATTTATGTTTTTAACTCTAATAATATAATTAGGTAAATAAGTGAGTACTCAGCAATCCACTCTAAAAATTCAAACTGCAGATAAGTGCAACGTAAATTTACTAATGTTATCTGAAATATGTTTAAAAATAGCAGTGCATATCAACACACCCATCTAGATAATATGACTGATAAAAGTTTTATGTTGTGTGCAATAGTATTTGTGTACATACTTGTTTGTAATTTAAGCAACTCCTATCATACATTGTAAATAAGAAGTTTATTATATATTAAGCTAAAGTAGAATAGCTAAAGATTGTTGCAAAAACGGGAAAATATTTTTGAAAGCTTTCCTTGCGTACACTGCGTAAATGGCGAAAGTTACGCAAAAATCATGTGCACGACAGCAAATGTCCAGCTTTTAAATATTTATATTTTAGTAAATCAAAAATTTCCTCCAAATTGCGGCGTCATATCTTAACTGCCCAGTGTGTTATTAGAATAATTTAAGGTCTAATTAAGGTCAAGTTGATTATTGTGAAGGTGGCGGGAATGCGTCACCGACGCCCGCTGTTCGCACCTGCACCTCCGCCAGCCGATGGATTCAGCTACCGCCCACTGACTCTAAAATCAAATCAAAGATTTTTGTAATGGGTACCCCGTCAACGGAGTTAAAACTTTTAGACTTTACACACTCAATGTTGTCTTATTTAACATTTCTCTCCAATTGTTACGAAATGGCGGCCATTTCTTTGTGATTGAATTTAATCAAATAATATTTTTGTTATCGAGTGGGATAAGGCACCTGACGCCGCGAGACTGGCGCTCTGGGATTTTTACCACCCTGAAATCCTCCCGGTGGCCGTCCTCAGCGCTGCGTGGAGGACTCCGGGAGACCTCTACGCAGCGCTGGAGGCCTCCAAACGTGAAGCCCATTTCTGGCTCTCCCCTCGGTGAGCATTCACGCTCACCGCACCTTCTAGTGTTTACGGGATGCGACCACGCATGCCCTCGTCCTTCCCGGGGCCGCTTGCTGGAAGGTTCGCGCTCTTACTCGCAATCCCGGAAGCCCCGTCTTAGTCGCCAGGCAGGAGATACTGTAGCCCTATTCTGATCCCGGATCTACAGGGTCATAATCAAGTAATACCTATCTATCACAGTAGTACTCTTAAATAATAAGAGATCTCATTGATAACTAAAATGTAGGCAATAAATTAACGTAAAGTACTTTCAACGACTGAAATCGATTAACAAAAAACAAATTTTGAAAAAAACATCGGCTATTTTGTACTTTTATATATTTTAAAATAATGTCATAATATGAAAAGTAATTTCGTGCCGAAGACATAGCAAATATTCCCTGCTGTGAAAATTGCCTTTGAAAACTTGTTAACAAGCTCTACTTTGTAATGTGATTTAGCTTTTGCATGACCATAATATTTGTTTCGTTTTCCAATGTCGACGGCAGGACACGTAATCGAATCACGTTGAAAATATGAAAACATGACGCCATCCAACGAATTCAGTTTGTTTAAATTAAAATACTCTTCACACTTGTTAAAGTTTGAGAAAAAAAAAACATAATTTAAAATTACTAAGATTACAATTAATCCTTCTGTGCCCTTAGTACAAGCTTATACATTACAATGTACGTTTACGTTTTTGTTTCCAGCCATACCTCGCAATGTATTTTGCAATGATGGGCTAAAACGTAAACAATGATTGTTTTGGGGTAACGTAAAAAACTCAAGTAAGTTAGTTTAAGTTCAACACCTTACATGTAATTGCTGGACACAGTTCTCTCCCCTTGACCTGTATTCTCAATACGAAATTAAATAAATTATAATAAAAACAAAAAATTTCTCTGCTTAAACATTATTTACTGATGAATGAACACTACAGATATAGTTGTCGTAGTTTTACCTGAATGTTTGCCTAGTGCAATACAGCTTAAGTTTATGCTACATATCTCGAACAACATTACCCTCCTTCTGACGTAGTCGAGTACCTTAAAGATACAATTATTAACCAGTGATATACTTAGACGAATAACAATAATTAAAAGTTTATTATTAGCATATAAGTCAAGGTATTATTCATTAAATATCTCATGTAACTTAAATTAGCCATAAACCGTTTTCCAAATAGGTAATCGCTAAATGAATTTCTATATTTAAGTCTTCATTTTGAACACTTAATTATAAAAACGTATTGAAAACTCGAAACTGTGGTGTTAGCATATGCCACTAGACACCTAGTGGCGTAAGCTAACACTGGTATCCTTTAAAGCAGACTTGGAGAACGTAATGCGGATTCGTTTAGACTTCAGTACGGATAGACGGATCGAACCTTTATTTGGGTTGGTGAACCTTTATATGCAAAACTTGAGGGCCGTAACGCGACTTTGACTTAACCTTCGCGTGGCCACTATCCGAATGCTTATTTTTGGATAGTATCGCGTTCAATCGTCTTACACATTCACTTTTTAAAATGTTTAAAACACCTGCATGATTATAGAGATTTCTCCAATTACACCTTAATCTGGAACAAACCGTTAGATACGAATGTTATGGGCTCACTCCGTTATTCACGAGTTACGCGTCTATTAACAGTGACTTAGTTATTTACTTAACTATATAATGTTTTATACCTTTCTATGTTGTGTTAAAATCTGGTTTTATAATTTTACACACAATATACACAATACACGTTTCATTATACAGATAATTACAAATTCATGAATAACGTTTCAGTGGATGCTCCTTATTTTTTTTTGTTTATTCCGACTCAAATTATTATTATTCCGACTAAAGTATTATTATTATTCCGACTAAACTATTATTCATTACTAGATTTTGTCACCTTGTTAATTAGATCATGCCCGATGTCTTCTACACCTTAGTGATCACTATTCTAGCCTTCAGAAATCATTCGCTTTAAAAGTCAACATCAAGATCATCGATCTGTTGTAGAAGTTTCTTAGCTAAAATTTCATTCTATTTTAGGGATGATAGTTGAATCAAACAAGATAGATGTCACCCTGAGAAACTTTCTGATTGAACTTCTTAGAATGTACCATAGTATACCTCAGTAGTTACATATGGTATTGACAAGAATCGAATGTTGTTAGTAATTTATAAAAGGTACCTATGAGAATATTTTCCTGTAATGTTCGATGTACATCAGTCAGCGTAAGCATCAGCGTTCTGACTTGTGACTCACAATTCATTAGGATAATTAAAGCATTATGTAATCCGAATGTCTGAACGTGTTAATAGATTAACGGCATTGTTAATGTTAATAATAGTGTTGAGCACACACATACTTAATAAAACTAACAGTGACTGAAAAAGTACAGTGACTACAGTTTATACCCGAGCGTCTAAAATTGCACTTAATATAACAAATTAACATATGAAGTGTGGATTAACCTTTAATGCCTTATTTTGACTAGGTACATATGATTCACATTTGGTTGAGTGTTGACAAAATTACGAACACAATTTCTTTCACATAATTATTGAAGTTTAAACATCTTTAGATGCGTTGTGTTTGCGATTATCGATCACAAATCGCGTTACCTGAGTCAAAATTGCAAGATATATTGTCTTAAAAAATAATTTATTTTTTAAATCAGTTTCAAGCCTTATAATAAAACTGTAACTTAAGCAACATTTCCATTATGAGAAGGGAAGTAGCTCAATTATATTTATTTTAATTTACAAATAATAGATTTTTTTATTGTTACTCTTAAAAGAATAACGACTATTTCTAGGTAGGACTTATGGTGCACAATTTACACTATATCATAGAAGAATGGTAATTAGTAATTATATGTTATGTGTTAAACGAAGATCCGTAAATAACCTTTGTAAACTATACTTTCGTGTTAATCCTAGTGATAGTAAATAACAATGACGAATCATTTAAAAATACGTTTAAACTCTAAACGCGACATTAACGCATACACATGTACATTAATATAAATATACATGTAAATAGTTTTGTATACATTATTTCGTGTCCACATAAGTTGTACGCAATTCATATGTAAATTACCACAAGCCGTACAAACGTACGATAGATAAATAAGTGTTACACGATATAATACTTAAAGATTACCGTATTTGACGTTTAGTTCAATGCAACTAGTTGAAATTTAAATGAATGGCTTTGCACTGTTGTAATACTACTATAAAAAATACTAACAGTACACTCCTGGCGACGATTTGCATGGCGGAGCGGTCTCCATACGGGCCTGACTCTCAGAGGGTTCCACATTCGATTTCCGGTTATCCAGACATCCTTATGACGAATATAGATTTCTGTTCTGGGTCGGTGTGTTTGTGATGGTTGTGGTGATGTGATGAGGAGTGTTCACCAATGACACAGTAAACTCTTACCGGCTAAAACCATCCCGGTGTCTCCTCGCAGGTGCGCGCGGGGCCGCGGGAATCCAAATTCTTCCGCAGCCCCACACTAGTGCTGGCCGGGTCTATCCGGACCTCGTCTTCTGCACGGGGTAGTGAGTTGTTGAACTACCCCGTGCATCGCGTGCCGACACTCGCGCGTGCCATCGACCATAAAACCTAATCTAACCTACAAGTATTGTGTAACCTTGACAGAATGGTTAATCATTTAATAAATTGGATCAAATATTTGTACATAAGCACATTCATATTGTTACGACTTTGAGTACCTATATCTCGAAAACGAAGCGTCGTACAGCAAAACCCCAAAAACGCATAAGTAGATATTAGGTCTACTATCGAACAGTGAAG
>MOOZ01002829.1:262059-272560 GCA_002930495.1 Cecropterus lyciades
TTATGCCCACTGCGTATTTAGTGCCATGGCCAAGCGGGAGCGAGTAGCGGGCGTTACGCCTACCGCCAGTTCTGTGAGGTCGCCGAGCGTGACTGAGTAGCGAACCCTAGGCCCATTGCGCAGTTCTGCGACGTGGTAGAGCAGGAGTGAGTAGCAGGCGTTTCGCTCGAGAACGTTGTGTATTTCGGCACAGACCTATGGGACTGTGAAATAAATGAATACTAGCCGAGTGCCAATTGTCATGTCTGTCATTGTCGTAGACATTACTTTGAACACATATCATATGTAGCCTAGTAAAAAAGTAGACAAAAAAATATATATAAAAATAATCTTTAGCCTATAAAATACACAAAAACATCGTTTTACTTATACTCTTTCCATACCAACAGTTTCGACGGCGTAGTATGGGACATCTGCCTGTCGGACCGCAACGTATTCGCAGCGTACACGGCGGAACGCGTCGACACGTACTACTACGCTGCGAACACGATCAACGGCTCGCACGTCGACTTCGTGGCCTCGACCAACCTGTTGCCTGGTCACATACCGCTCATACTGTTCTCTGGGGACGCGTACTGCTACGCGCCGGGGGGCAAGTGAGTCTTTTTTTTTTACAATATATAACAAATGGTAAGTGACCACTGCATTCCATAAATATCTGTTAACACATACTATTGGAGACCTCCCTAACGTCAAAGGGTCGTTGTTAACCCTAAGGGTAAATTGCAAAGCCTTATATGCCTATAAGCCGTTCTCTATTATTACATCTCTCAAACCAGAATAGTGTTCTATTCCTAGGACCATTTAACGTCAGGTGGTCTGTAAATAATTTACTGCTTTATTACATAACTATCTTTAGAATATTTTCAAAGTTTGAATGACAGTTGGTCAGATATTGCAAGGGATTTTGAACAATTAAGTATAGATAATGAAAACATCTTATAACTTACTAAAACTGTAAAGAAAATGCATAAAACGTGTTAAATATTTTTCGTCTAAGTTTTTCATCAATTTATAAGTTTTCATTGCTTTTTACTATTTTTTGCTTTTTACTATTTAGGTATGTAAAGCGTATAATACTGACTACGTAATAATACGCTTTTAGACTAATATTATTGCGAATTGACGCATTTCTCACGATACGTTGTTTAAATTTCCTTCGTGCCGTTATTTCGAGCCAGTTGTGTAAATCGTAGTCATAGTGATTCCTCGTGACCACGATCTAAGCAACTAGGTCGAAATATCGGTAGTAAGTAAATAAAAACTGTGCATCATGAGTACCGATTATTATAAATAAGTTAATATATTAATTCTCAGCATAGTAAAAGTCCCGCTCGATTCACACAACACGAGCGGGTTAGCCGACGCCGATACTGAGAAGCGGCTCGCGAACCAACGCAAGCATATAGAGAAGCTTCTGTTACTGAGGAGGTTCGGCGAGGCCTGGCTTTTCTGTGATGCCGTCGACGAGGTGGACATGTGGCGGAAGATGGGCGAAGCGGCCATCGCTGATCTTAATGTGGAGTTCGGTAAGATACGGTTGCGATTTGGTACCAATTGTTGTATTTTTCAAGCTTGGAAAGTATCTCTTTATAGCTTAGGGAATAAATCCATACATAATGTTACAGCAATGTCTATTAGTGGGAATAAGTACGGGTTAGGTTACGATAGGTTAGGCTAGTGGTAAGTACGGGTTACTGCTCAAGTCGTGTAGAATGTTTTTAAGTGTTTGACTTATACATGTGACATGTGCAACATAGTTAATGCAATAGTCATTTTGTTTACTTCTGTAAATATTGTTTTATTGTATTTTACAGCGATACGAGTCTACACGCGACTAAGCGACGTGGCTATGGTGTGGGCTTTAGAAGATGCTTCACATATAGAGGAGCTACCAGTTTTATGGTACGTTTTTTTTTAAATGAAATTGAGTCAGCTTCCAGTTTCAGCAAGTATTTCCTTACGTTTTGTTTCATATTCCATTTGGATATTTTTAGTGCAGATTCGTTATTTGGTTTTTTTCGATCAAATATAGGATGCATAATAATATATGTATGTCGGATCGTCAGAATTATCGTCCCTCCAGAGAGAACTATCGTCGTCCAGAGGTACAGAAAATACTCTATAACCACTTTCATTATGTTAACAATTTAAATCACAATATAAATCACCGCGAGCAAACAAACGAATCACAGTTGCTATGGAAACCAAGCGCTGTTCACGCGTCATCGCGACGGTGCTGCCGCCTGTCAGGACTCGTGCCACGCTTCTTTTATCGGCCAAACTAATGCCCGACTTCGACATGTAGATCATATAATGACGAGTGTATTGTACCTTACTCGTTACGTAATTTAATATCTATAGATACTTGTTATATCCTATTAATAGTAAAAAGCCGAAAGTTCGTGAACACGGAAATATGGATGTTACTCAATTACGCCAGAACGGTGGCCATGGTGGAACTGGTGTAGGTGGTGGTGGTGGTGGTGGTCATTTTTTTAACTTTCACTTCTGTCGGCAGTCCTTATGACTGTCTTCGATTGATGAAAGTGTGATGTTTTATCAAGACTGTGTTGCAGCTGTATGTGATATTTTATCAGCACTGTGTTGCAGCGGTATGTTATATTTTATAAACACTGTGTTGTAGCGGTATGTTACGTTTTATAAACACTGTGTTGCAGCTGTACGTTATGTTTTATGAACACTGTGTTGCAGCGGTACGTTATGTTTTATGAAGACTGTGTTTGTTGCAGCGGTATGTTGAGCGCGACGGTGGGCGCGGGCGAGGCGGCGGCGCGCTGGCTGGAGGGCGGGCGCGCGGCGCTGGCGGCGCTGCGCCTGCTGGCCGCGCGCGGGCAGTGGGCGCGCGCCGCCGCGCTGGCCGCCACCGCGTGCCCCGACCGTGCGCCCGCCGTCACCGTTGACTGGGCGACGCATCTCGAGCTCACGTGAGTGTTGCTATGTTCCCGTCGTCGTGCTCAGTCGGTGAAACGGCGTTCTACTGGCACCGCGTGCCGTCCGCGGCAAGAGTGGGAGCTTGAGCCGGTCGGCCGCGCGACGCTGAGAAGGACGGCGGTATGTGTGGTCGCATATTGTCGTAAAGACCGGACGGTGCGGTGGGCCCGGCCGCTCATCTCGGTTGAGCCCGATGGGGCAACGCGCTCAGAGGACTACGGTTGCGTTCCTTTGGAGATCCCGGAGTCTTCGCACTGCTGAGGACGGCTACCGGAGGGATTTTAGTTAAACAAAAATCTCACATAACCTGGCGTAGCTTCCACGGCGTCAGGTGACTTTTGAAGGTTTCAGCCTCGAGAACAAAAAAAAAAGCGCATACATACTCGTTTCTCGCCTCTCTGTTGGTTCGCGCGCGCTTTCTTATAACAAAAAATATTTATTTGAAACTTGTAATTATTCTATCGGAATAAATAATAGTAGAGTCCACGATTAAAATTTTTGTCTCTAACAATGCAGCCATAGCCGCATCAAATTGATAGACTTGATTGTTTCGAACCCGAAAATACCAATTTCGTAGCGTTTGACCGGACTGAATTTTCAAAAATGTCAACAAATTTTACCGAACTGTGTCATAGCAATCTATCTGATTTTCTGACTGTAGTTAAATAATAGCTCTAAGATACCGAAAACATATTTTTCGGAAGTCAGTAGTGTAGCGCGAACACATTAAATCATTTAGAAAAATTAAAAATGAGACAAAAAAAATATTATGAGAGCAATGAATGATAGTAAATTAGGGTTAGTTGATGTGAAATATGGTGAGTGAGTTGTGTATAGTATTGTGTGTAGAGAGTGGCAGGAGCGTAAAACGCGAAAAACCATTCCCACCGCAGGAGCGTAAGAAGCGCTCAGGCATCGGCCAAGCGACTCCAAAACGTTCTTTCTCTTTTGTACTCCCATGCGACATCTTAAATTTCCGAAAACAGTTTTTTTGTGATCCTGGCAAATATATAAACGGTTAAAAAAATCCGGATTGCTATAATACAGATCGGCTAAATTTTTATACATATTAAAATATTCGCTTCAGCTATATACTACGAGCAAAATGTCTGAAGTCTCAAGTTATTTGTCATAAAGTTATAAAATCTATGTACATTTCCAATATCAGTCGTATTGCTATGATACCGACTACCTTTTTACCGTTACTCCACACATAGTCGGGTTCAGAATCATATAATAAAATATAATAATAATCATATAATAATAAACCCATAGCAGTGTCATTTTACCTATAATTTAAAATGTGCCTTTTTGTTTATATGAGTCAACAATCATGATGTAATCTTTACAGGCACCGCCTCCATAACAATATATATATATATAAAGCGTTAAATCATTAGCAGAACATTCTCGCCCACTACGTTGTACTATATTAGGGTCTAGCTCTATTCTGTATATTAAATTAACGTGTACTCAAAATATACGCATACACACCTGTGACGACTTTCTTTCCCCTCATCCGCCATCAAAGACCTTAGTACACCAAGGCACAAAAACATCGCTGTATCGGCTAAGTATTGCTATGGATGCATTTATAACTCTTGTGGTTGTTTGTAAATATATTATGTTTCGAATGGTACAGTAAGGGCCGACATACATAAAAATAAATTTTAGATATATTTATGTATGTCATAAAGAACTTTTAAAAACTATACATAGAGTGCGTTTGCTATTATAATACTTTATAAGGACAAAATTTATTATTCCAGTGCGGACTACCACGAAGCGCTGGCCAACTACGAGAAGAGCATTATAACTGAAAACATAGACGATATCAAAGTTAAACAGCACAACGCAAAGTGCGAAGCGGGAATCGCCCGTATGGCCATCCGCTGTGGAGACGTTGTGCGCGGCGTTACCACTGCAATGAAACACGCACACGATAAGACGCTTCTAAAAGACTGTGCCCATCTGCTCGAGGAAGAGAAACAGTACAGTCACGCTGCAGCATTGTACGACCACGCTGGTAACACCGAAAAAGCAGCTTCCTTGTACATCAAACTCAAGTCGTGGCTCAAGGTCGAAGCCTTGATTTCGAAGATCAACTCCCCGAGTATTCATCTCCAGTATGCTAAAGCGAAGGAGGCCGAAGGGAGATACTCAGACGCATTGAAGTCCTACCTAAAAGCGCAGGACTTCGAATCGGCTATCCGACTGAACTTGGAGAAGCTCGACGATATAGACGAAGCGGTGAATTTGGTGCAGGAGACGAAATCGGTCCAAGGAGCGAAGATGGTAGCGAACTACTTCCAGAACAGCGATGATCCGACATCAGCGATAAAGTTTCTAGTTATGTCCCTGTGTTACGATGAAGCGTTCCAATTGGCGAGGAAGAACGGAAAGCTTCAGCTATACGGAGAGATATTGATTCAGACGTCGCAAGCGAGGCCGGAGGATTTCAGGAGTCTAGCACTTCATTTCGAAGGCGAGAAGAATCATTTGCTCGCCGGCAAGTTCTATTTCCACGCGGGGGAGTACAGTAAGGCGATGTCGCATCTGCTAAAGACTGGAGCGGAGGAGGGAGCAGGGGAAGACGAAGCCATCAGTGTAGCTATAGATGCGGCTGCTGCCAGTGATGACGAAAGACTAACACGACGGTAAGAAATTGTTCTAATAGAGCGACACGTGATACATCATTCGATAACGATACGACATAACTTAAACATTATAGCCGAGATGACACGTGACATGATAAAATTATACGATAAATTCATTAAATTGCTTAAAAAGGTAGTAGTCCAAAATAAACCTACAAAAAAGCTGATATTTTAATAAATGTATATGGATAGTAAAAGAGGGGTTACTAAAAATATATTGAGGGGAGTAGGTAGGAGATGAAATCTTATGACTGGTGGTACTATTTTTGATGCAGGTTGATAGAGTTTCTGCTGGGCGAAGCGGACGGTACGCCGCGGGATCCGCGCCACCTGTTTCGCCTGTACATGGCGAAGAAACAGTTCAATGAAGCGGCCAAAACTGCAGTTAGTATTATATTGAGCTTATGCTTGACATTGTTTCATTATTAATTTCATATATTTAGTATTTTTCTTCGATATGCTTGAACTTGAAATTGTTTTGATTACAGCCAATGTAAAAATTGGTTTGATGTACGGACGCAGTATTCCGTGCACTGTGGAAAATCATTCGTCGCGCATACCGCGTGCTCGAAGTGACGTCATTCTGGGCTCACATCAAAGCTGTTTTTGTAAGGGTTGGTCGTATTGTACACAGGTGATAATAGCGGGCGCGGAGTGTGCAGGCGGACGGTACCGCGAGGCGCGCGACGTGGTGCGCGCGCTGTGCGGCGCCCTGCGCGCGCGCCGCCGCCCGCCGCCGCGGGACCTGCGCCGCGCGCTCACGCTGCTGCACTCCTACATACTGGTGGGTCGCCGTACACAGGCACCGTACGCGAGGCGCGCGCTGTGCGGCGCTATCAATCTGACGCATACTACCACTCGACTACATCACCATTAGTACTATCATCATCGACACTATTACAACTTTCACCATCGCTTTTAGTACCACAGTCTAATCTGATCAATCAATATTAACCCGATTTATTTGCTATGTTTTATTATGTGCTACATAATTACAGGTGCGCACACACGTGAGACGCGGCCGGCACGACCTGGCGGCGAGGTTGTTGTTGCGGACCGCTGAAGACGTCTCATTTTTCCCGACGCAGCAACGTAAGTTTTTCGATTTTGTACTTTATACTTTTCAACGATTACAAGATTCAATTCAGGGTACTGACAAAACGTTATTCTGTTAAATTTTATTAAAATACATTATTGTTTTATGTAAAAATTTTATTTGATTTCACTGTAATCACCAACATGTAACGCCAATCGTGGGAAATATTATTGAACCGTTTTTTAAGGTCCCATTACAATGTACTGTAATAGACTTCTAAGAGCTGATGGTCGGATGCCTTCTAATACACGCATAAATAAATAATAAATGGTTATTTTCCAGATCAAGTGTCGATTTTGACGTCGACAGTGATTGAGTGTGGACGGGCGGGCCTCAAACATGAGGCGTATCAATGGGCTCGTGAGCTCATGCAACCGCAATATCGCGATCAGGTAGGAAAAGATTAAAAAGAAATGGGTAGAAGCAAAAATAACGTATATACGTTACTTTATAATAAGTAATGTATTTTATTACGGTGCACTTCGTAGAATTTCATGACACGATATTGTTTGGCGGCACCAGATCGTGTCTTCAAATCACTATGACAAGCCGAATTGTGTGCGTGCGTGTGTATGTGCGTGCGTCCGTACGCGTTTGTGTGTGCTCGTGTAAGACTAATATCTCTAAGGTCTGATACATATAAAATTGGTGCGTTGCTGCACCGCCTAAAACAACAATGTCACTTGTCGTAATGTTGGCGTTATGTAACGCAGCACCTTTTTCCGGCATTTGCATTTAATAAATAATCCCGGTAGCGGCACACTTTTCGACGCGATGTATTAGTTACTGGTGGTATAAGAGCAAGTGCAACGCGATGTCAACGCTCAACGTTCAGCAGTTCTTTGCATCTTCTCCTCCCTTCATTCTCACGTATTCTCATATAGATCTAAACTACGCGAAGAAGATTGAGGCGGTCGTAATGCAGTACCTCCCTTTCCCGCCTTCAAGTATGCTAAGCCTATGTGTATCTTGCAGATCGACCCGAAGTACGTGAAGAAGATCGAGTCGGTGGTGCGTCACCCGCCTCGGGGCGCGGCGCGCGGCGAGCGCGACACCGCGTGCCCGGCGTGCGGCGGCGCGCTGCCCGCCGCCGCGCTGCACTGCGCGCGCTGCCAGGCCGACCTGCCGCTGTGTCTCGCCACTGTGAGTACCGCTTTAAAAAAAAAATCGTTTTCTACACTCACAGCCCCACACTAGGATTTTCTCCTCGTGGGTGCCCTGGACGCACGAAGACGAATACACAAACACTCAGATCCAGAACAGAAATCTAAACGCATCGTTCAGATTTGTCTGATCGGGAATCGAACCCGGGACCCACTGCGTGTCAAACCGGTACGGGTCGTCGACGCGAGCGCTTTGTATATAAGAATTTTGTATATAAGACAGATCCGAGGTACGTGAAAGAGATCGAATCGGTGGTACGTCACGCGCCGCGTGTGACTGCCCGCGGTGAGCACGATATACCGTGCCCGATCTTTTTGTGACAGGGGAAGGGAAACCTTCAAAAGGTACACGAAATTTGGGAGAGACTCCGCGTCTGTGGGATTTTTACCCACTAAAACCCCCTAGATGGCCTTCCTCAGAGCAGAGGACTCCAGGATCTCCAATGGAATCCGGCGTACCGTATCGGCGCCCCCTAGCGCGCCGACCTGCCGCTGTGCCTCACCACCGTGAATACCGTATACGTATCAGAGATACATAGGATAGAAGAAGTCGGTAGTACATTACGCACCGCGTGGTACCGCCCTTCGGCGAGCACGATACGGCGTGGCCGACGTGCGACGCCGCGCGGCCAGGCCGACCAAAGCATGTAAAATTTTAAATATTAAAAATAAAAAATGAATTTAAAATGAAAGTATTTGAAAAGAAAGACCATGCTGTCCATCTGTTGAAAGGTAGTCTCTGCCGTCCATCTTTAACCAATCCCACATAGAAGAGGGGTTCCACTTAAAATCAATTACACATCGTTGCCATTCCTGAACACTAAGATGGTCGCGTCGAATTTATGTCAGCCGCATGAATTGTTTCACGCTAGAAATATATGTGACTGCAATATATCCCCGGTTGAACCGTGCTTCTGACACCCAGTACTGTAGTTCTATCTCCCGTCAAATGAACACTCCTGATGGATATTATTTAATTTCACAGGGTCTACATATCGTGAAAGACGATTTGACAGCGTGTCCAGAATGCGACTTTCCAGCAATTTATTCGGAATTTGTAGAGTAAGTTATTTCTAAATATAATTATAACGTAAACTCAAATTACATTAATTCTGATAACGATGTCTGTCTTGCTATTTATCGAAATAACCTTTGATAACAAGAAAATATTTGTAGAATGTTACAGGAAGAGCCGAAGTGCCCGATGTGCGGTGAACACGTGGATTACCGACGGCTCGTCAAAATCGACGATGTTTCCTTATATTTAGACTTTAACGCATCGGAATAACGCTCGTCCACGCTGTTGTGATTTTTATCCGTCCATAAAGATTATAAAGATAAGTATGTAATTAAGCTCTTTATCTCATGTTTGTTAGTACGCGGCTGGAACATGTAATGAGGCAGATAAGCTGGTCAGCTCCTCCGTGTTAATCATTTATTGCAAGGTCATTGATTGCAATATGCTGAAAGTCAATCGTGAAATCGGGCATTTTAGGATTCGCCCAGCCTTTTTTAACCTAATTATATTTAATATTTAACCTAATATTTTTGGTGTAAATACATCTTTCAATGTGTTTTTAAATTCCTATAATTTACTTGTTTATCCCAGTATATAGATAATTATCTTCTATGCCCTTAAAGGCTCATTCCTTTAAGGGCATAGAAGACAGCCCGTAACTATTTTCATTAATACATTCAGGATATAATTAGTAACAACTCATTTGGGACCATTTTATATATTTTGAATTCTTGACATAATTGAATCTGTCCGATAACATTATTATATTTTTTGATACAGCAGACACATGTTGTGAAACTGTCTACAATTAAATTATACATGTCAAATGGTATTAATGATTAACACATGCCTCGATAATATTACTGTAATCTCCATTTTATTATAAGTACGTTGATATAATTTGTTAGAATGTAAGAAAACAAATATAAACATTATACATAAATTTAGTATTTTATATTTACAGTATCTAACCACCTTCATCGACAATTCTTTTTAATTGTCTTTCTATAATAATTGTATTGTGTGACTTATAATTATTAAAAACTGTTTTATGAGATAGAAGTGGCAAACGAGCACGCAGTCCACCTGATGGTAAGTGGCCACTACCCGTCATGGACATCTGTAAGCAACTTCATACTACCCGTTCGCGCTAAGTTTGCCGATGTCGACGTGACGTCATTCAAGGGGAAGCGTCAGCAAAAAAAAAACAAGTTTGAAAAAAAAAAGTATATTTTTTTGTTGTTTCGGATGACACACATTTATATTATAAAAATCAATGAAATTAAATACCCTTTTTCATATATTACGGTATTATGAATGAACAGGTTTTTTTTTTTTCATTTTAAAAAACTTCATAATTTTTAACACTGCAAGACGAAAATCACTTCGTGAAGTCTTTATATAACCCATAATTCTAATACGGAGAAAAAAACGAACAAATATCGCGAAAACTAAGCCATATTAAGTTGTCGCATAAGTAATAATTACATGCGTTTGCGACGAGACGTTGGCTACTTTTATGGCAAATGAGAAGTGTGGTAGTTTATTGTGAGAGGGGAACACGCATTCCTATGACCGGCAAACTCAGATTGGACAGGTAGTACAGAACGGG
>MOOZ01002833.1:37543-50746 GCA_002930495.1 Cecropterus lyciades
GATGACTTTTTACTATTATGACAATATGGCTATCAAATGAAGCTAGTAAATAGAACATTCTAAATATTTAATATATTATAATACTTTTACTTGACTATTTGACGAAAACTCCCATAAAGCGTTGAATTAAATATAAAATTATTAACAAAAACAACTTTTTAAGCAGTCGGGTTTTATTTTTAATAATGTGAATAGTTAGTAATGGTTAAGGAAAATATCAGCAGTACCTGTAACAGCGTTGCAAAGGGTTCGGTGAAAATAAATTTCTGATTCGGGTCAGAAATTTAAAATCCATCCGTAAATGCAATGAAATAGCAACTAAATGAGTATCGTCTGTAATGTGGCTACGACGACGATGGATGTATTACGTTTTTTTTACACTTGCGACACCTACACCACTGTAAAGGTCCACACCTTTCATAGTGCCTAGCGCCATATATCAGTTATCTGTTTAACTAAGTGATTTTGATGGATGTATGAAACAAACGAGTTCATGTTTAGCATTAGCAAATCCTACTTAAGAGACCATTTGAATAGTATCAACCCTCATACTAAGTCCGTTACTGTCTCACTGCTAGCAATGATATCCTCTCTGTATGAGAAGTATGAAGGGTATAGTCTAATGCTGACCAAATGCACTATTGCTAGAGGAATGTTATATATATAAACTAGTAACATCGTTAAAAACATTGAAACAAAAAACCCGATTGCTTAGAACGAATTTTTTGTTCTTAATTATATATATTTAATTTAATACTTGTATGAGTTTTTTTTCAAATAGTCAAATCAAAGTATTATAATGTTATATACATTATATTATTACATATATTTAGATTGGTCTATTTACTAGTTTTCATTTAATACCCGTATTGTCATAATAGTATAAAAGTCGTCCCTCTTCCCCCCATCTTCCTCTATTTCCATGCGCCATTTTTTAAATTTATATACTCAATATATATCACAATCCACCAAGCCCTTTGGGCTGTAGCACGTAGCAAACAAACATACATACATACGCTTGAAAAACATTACCCTCCTTCAGACGCAGTCGGGTAATAATATTACTTATACTATACTTTTACGTACTTCACCCCTATATTCTTATTATGTTAACGCTATAAAAAGTATATCAAAATAACGGAACGTCTATGTTGTACGAAGTTATAGTATACAAAAAACATTTAAAATGTGATCCAATTTGCAAAATAAATTGCTGGCTTTAAACATCGCTCGTTCATAATGAATGTAGAGTACCTATTAAAATAACTAATTCTTTGTGAAAGTATACTTATTGCCAAAACGAAAGCTTAAAAATAGCATTTATAATAATTGGACTTTATTTATCTTACTTTATTTGCGCACAATGCGTTTGCGTATATTTTCATTTATTTCTATCAGCCCATTTCTGGCATCTTAGGAAATCGAACATTGATTTATTGTTTCTTAAAAGAATAAGCATCTCTTCAAATATTTAAAAAGTAATAACGAATAGGACTTTTATAAATTACAAATGTCGGTCTTAAATAAAAAATGTCTCTATTGTCTTCCGACTGTAGCGAAATTTGCCAACAGATATTTATTTACTCAGAGGGTCTATCTTTGTTTCCTGTGATCTCGTTTCCATCAATAATAATATTGTTTTTCTTTTAATAATAAAAACTCATGAACACTGCAAATAACTTTGACAAAATTAGAAAAAGAAAGTAAGAAAGAAAGAAAAAACATTTATTCGGTGTTCATTAATACCATGTTGCAAAATATAAGCACTATAAACTCTTTTATCTATCTTCCATATTTTCTATTTTTTTATTTGGATAAAAATATTTGTTTTGATTTTTGGCAGACTCATTATCGCAAAGCCTAAACTATTAAAACTAGAAACGAGATATTTGGTTCCTTTTACGACGTAGACACTAAGGGTGGATTTTTTGCAGAATAAGGTTAAATAGGGGTGAAAGTTTCTTTAATCCTTTGCCAAGTTTCATGCAAGTACTATGAAATTAATTAAAGAATTTGGTTACAAGTAATTTAACAATAATTTCGCCATTTTTAAAACTTCCCATCATCGTTAATTTTAAGTTGGTTTTGAAATCCGCCAACATTAAAGTAAGCGTTATGAAAATTAGTTTCTGATTTCTGGTTATAAATATGTGACTATTTCATCGTTTTAGGGAAATTTCGAAGGGGTTAACCCTTATCTATTCGTATGTATTATTTTTCTTATAAGTATGTAATGATAGTTGAACTATGAAATTTTCATATAAATTCGAGCAGCTAATAGCGAACAATGACTTATGATAAGTGAAGATGATTTTAATATAAGTAATCATTTTCCTTTCGTTATAACACTGAAGTGTAACGTGTAACATAATTACAATAATCAAAATAATAGTCAACTTTGCAATTGTAAAAATGTACAAATATTTCCACATTGCGTGTAAAATGCGGGAAATAGTCTGTTTTTCTTTTATAGCTACAATTTATTTTACAGTATGAAAATTACAATTTCAGAAACCCGCATCGTAAAACGAACGCAAGCTGTCCAAATTCTCATAACATGTTCCCTTTAGCGCTTTAACGGCCATAAAATAGGCAACACTAGCTTTATATTTTTAAAAGCGAAACTTAGAATTCTCTAACAAATTCCTTTTTCAGTTTTAATATTAAACAACTTAGTTTTATAGGCATCAGAGTTTCAATAGACACTAACTTATAAAAAAACAACCTAAGATTGAGTGTGAACGAAATCCTTAAGCTTACGAATTTATTGCTACACTGTTCGAATGATTCTATTTCTAGCTGTAGCATATTGCCCGTACTGCTAAAATCCCTCGCAAGCTCGTGAAGGAATTCAGCGAAATACCAGTACACTGCCGTGTACCGGCATTCAATGAGGTTTTAATCTGCTTTGAGGTACAAGTTGGGAAACTTCCCCTAAAAGATCGTGTAGGCACTCAAAAACTCATGAATATTGAACTTTAGTCAATATCTATGTAAGTGTGTAAATTTGTAAAAACTCATATGTGCATAGTTTATTTTTGTATATTTTGAAATAACAATAAGTTAACAATTTGTCAATAATCAATTTCAGATAGGATCGAGATTACACCTGAAGTCAACGAAGATACGTTGCTTCCCTTCAGAACTAAATTATAATACCTCGTGCAGTAATACCAATTGAGAAGCGTGATTGCATTAAAATTCCATTTGCTCTACTTCTAGGGTTACAGGGGTGTGTAAACGCAAACAAACTTAAATGATTCAAAGTGCTAGTACAAAGCAGTACGAATAAACATGACTGATAGTTTTACTTTTTACCCGACTGCGACAGAAGGAGGGTAATGTTTTTCGAGTGTATGTATGTATATGCGTACATACGTATACGCATACATACGCTACATACATACATACGCTATACAAATATACGTTATACGTCGGGGTGTTTTGGTATTCATCTTTTCGTGTATCCATGTCCACTTAATGTTCTTAAACCTCTTTATTTATATCAGTAAACATATTTTAAATATAAATAGGAGCATGTCAACTGATTGATCTTATCAACCCATAGTGGAAACGAATGGATCTAAATACATTAAAATTTTGTTTGCTATTTATTTACGCAAACATAGTCGCGAGCAAACACTAATAATTTAATGAATTTTCTTTGCTATTTTTTTGGACTTTTAACGTTGTGTTTTTATTTTAAATTTATATATTAAATTCAGATTAATCTTTCGTAAAACTTCGTCGTCAACCCTTTACTGTCCCAATGCTGGGAACGGGTCTCCTCTCAGAGTAAGAGACCACCACGCTGCTCAAGTGCAAGTTTATATGTTGTTCTACTCCCTTCCTTTCATCGTTCTTCGATAAAAAATCATTATTATATTAATAAAATGAAATGACTGTTTCATTATTAAATACTACAGTTAACGAAATGGTTACTTAAATACGAAAAGAAAAAGTAGCCTTATAGTGTAAAAGAAAATTGATGTCTCCAATATTGCAAAAGTCATAAAGCTTTTTATTACGAGTGAACGAGTTTGTCAAAGCGAGTGCAATGCTGTCGATTCGAGAACTCAGCAAGTACTGCAGCAATTATCGGAAACTAACTGATATAATTAATGAAACATTCGCCTGCTGAAAACTAACTCTTCTACAAAGTTCAGACTTCCTAGTTTAAGAAAATGAGATTCTTATTCAATTCTATTTTAATTGAACTTTTTGCCAATACAATGAAATGTGAATACATTATTTTTCATATTTGCATGCAGTGATTACATCAATTATTATGTAGTTGTAATTAATAAAGATCTATAATATATTTTTTACAAAGAGAATTTGTGTATTTATTTGACATTTGAAAATAAGTATTCTTGTACTTGCATTAAGATTTTCGTAAAGATAACTTTAACAATATGTAGTTACAATCTTTGGCAATACTCAGTCATCTTACATTATTTCCGCTGAAGTGGATGATTCTTTTATTATCTAAAATACACTTGATTCAAACGGCCTTTCCCAGTACGCTCGTGCCTTGTGACAAAAGAATGAGGACGTTCGAGATGAAAATAAAACGTGCTTTCTCTTTACGAATTGTGATTTACATAATGTTTTCTTTATTTGGTAGCTTATTAGGGATATAAAATGTTTTAAGATTTCTCCAAAGGACTTGATTCTTTTGCTGTGCGTGTTTTCCGAATGGGAGTTTTGATTTATGATGAGAAAAAAATTGTGTTCGTTTTATTCACATTTTTATAGCTCTATCGAGGTACGTAATAATATTGGTAAAATTTCTGACAGTTTCCAAATATAGGACAAACAAGTTTACTACTTTTGTTACATAAAGAAATATATAGGTAAATTTGATTAAGGTATCAGCTACAAACGATGAAGATCCAGCATCAAACGGTCTATTCCATTTCCATCACCTGAGTGAGCATAGGCGACTTTTACATAAGGCACTACGATTTTTCTTATACATGTGTGCAAAATTTTTGCACAAGCAAACAACGCGAGTACTTTTTGTAAGTTTTTCAACCGTATGCATACTTGGAAAACAGTACCCTCGTTCTGACGCAGTCGGCCCAAATGGCTTGACAGATTGTGACATATGACTTATCTTTAGAATAGTTAAGCAGTCAGGTTTCTTGTATTAATATTTTAAGTATGTTACTTGTTGGTAATATGATTAAAATTATACTGAGTATACAAACAGCAAATGGTAGTATACACACAGAAAAGACAAGCCTGTTGAGTTGTTTGCCGAACTTTCTAAGTTGAAGTCGTGTTTCGATCTGGTAGTAGTGTAAAAAAATGTTGTAACTGACAATTTGTAAATGCCCGAGTAGCCCTATATAAAATAAAGACATTTCATTTCATATCATCTGATTAGATAACGGTAGGGTATCTTATAAACATAAACATAAACGTTTTTTACACTCATAGCCCCCACAGTAGGATTTTCTCCTGTTTCGTGGGTGCCATGGACACACAAAGACGAATACACAAACACTCAGACCCAGAACAGAAATCTAAACTCATCATTCAGATGTCTGTCTGGCCGGGGATCGAACCCGGAACCCACTGCGTGTCAGAGCGGTATAGTGAGCGCTCCACCACGTGGGTCGTCATTACCGTCTTATTGCCTTAAAGAAAACCCTGATTCAACGGTAGGATATATTACGGTAGGATATGGTCATAAACTTCGATGATATGATGAAAATGATTTGGTCAGCATGGTAACGAAAACAAACTTTGTGCAAACATACAACAAGCACGTCGTTTCTACATATAGATCAGCAGAATGCAAGTCTATCGAAAGTAACAAATATTCTAAACCCTTTGCCAAGATTTTCTGAATACAAATCCGTTTGTTCAGTTGGACATATATCACTGTCAACCAGTTAAATAGTAACTAACGAAGTGATGTATGGAGGGAGCTCCTGAAACGAGCCGGACGTGGCCGGACGCTGCAGAACACAATCTATAAAAACTTAATATTGCGCCCGACCAAAGAATAACTAATTCAACCGTTGCTATCCCACAATTTTATGCAAAAAGTCGATTATTAACATTTTTGTAAATAGAAACATTGGAGTATGCAAAAAAAAAATGTTATTAAGAGAAGGTAAAGAAAGTAATAATGGGATAGGAACTATCAGAATTCATAATTCACGCGTAAATAAATCATAAATTTTGTAAATATTTAAACAAACCTTACAAAAAGTAAAATAAAATTTAATTCAAATTCGGAAAACCATAAACGAGGTCAACGCTTTCCTGAGTTCCAGGCATATATATGGTATATGAAAGTACAACAAAAGAAAACTTAACATAACTTTTTTATGAGCCCCTACCATTTGAAACGAAATATTTTTAATCACGCTATATTTGTCAAAGATTTTAAGATAACTTTCATTTAAATGATGTCATGTAAATCTACCAGCAAGGAGAAAATTGAGCTCAAATTGAATTAAAAAAGTATTTAGGTTCAGTGATTGTAAAATTATACAAAACATTGTAAATGTATTCCCATTTTCAATATCGGATGTCGGCCTTCAAATAGTCCTCGCTCTTTAGTATAAATGGGGACCTTTAGAATTGGAAATTCTTTGTAAAAGACAATGTGTAACGAAAAATGAACTTTTGAAGAGAAAATGTCCTTTAATAGGAATGAGTACTTGTTATAATAAAAATATTTTAGAACGTATTTATTAGGATTTTAGGTGTAAGTGACAAATGTTAATATAATGTGTTAATGAACATAGCAAATAAGCAAACAATTGACTGATTCCATTAAAATAATTTGGAAGATTTCAATATTTAATCCGAATCTAATACATATTAACTCTCGCAATTAATACAATGTTAGATTTCTGTATCAAGAAAGAATTTTCTTCTTTTTCTCACCTTTTAAAGAGTGTTTTTTAATAATCACGAAAATTATAATAATGTACATACAAAAGCTTTGTAGTAGATAAAAGTGTTGAATATCATGTATATCAATATCATGTACACCATGATAATAAAATATATTGTATTAATATTGAGAACTACTCATATTACACTCCCGCGAACATTAAGTTTAGTTTTTAGTTGGGTTTAATTACGGTAGAATTTCGACGACAGCGACGTCGAGTAGTTAATATGAGAATACTTCTACGATATTATTGTATTACTTTATTCTAATCGAAATAATATGCAGCTCTTTATAAAGTTTATACTTACTGGACTTAAACTATTGTTCATACTAAAGGTTAGTATGAATAATAAGCATATTTTTTTCTTTCACTATACGGATACGAATAAAATTTTAATTATTTACTAAGTCTCCGTCCTATAAATATTATTCATTTATGAATAGCTATTTGCTATAGATATTAATGGTAAGCGCAGCATTATAGTTCTTTTAGCTGTGTTTATGTAGTGGCATCAAAGAATTGTAAATATTTAATTTTATACACCTCCGTGAAATGTGTTTTCGCGCGAAAATTCCGTTAGTTTCTTCTAACAACACAGAGTGACAACCATACTGTTCTGATATGCAGATGATTCCATATTCGGTCCTCGAATCATACAGCAAAATTCATATATCATATATCAGACAGCAAAATTTTAAAATATTGATAACTTTTTATTGTTTATTAATTGCGTCATAGTTTTCCGGCTTAGTCATAGCAATCGCGGCATAGGTGATTAAAGTCTCGATTTTAGACCTATCGAGTGTTGAATAACATAAAACACGTTGTTTGCATAATTATTAAATTTATAGATGAACGAAAGTATTATTCCACAAAATTTTATTTTTTAGTTAGGTACATAGAAATTACCAAATATTAGTTAATAAAATGTTTTCTTGTTCATTTCTGAATCATACAAAGAAATAAATATTTTATTATTTATATATATATCAACACCTACTTTCATTCTATATGCACACGTACGTGTTCAAGTTTAATTATTTTTTTTGATATTTGTCTTTCTATACTAATATTATAAAGAGGAAAACTTTGTATTTTTGTATGTTTGTATGGAAATAACTCAAAAACTACTGAACCGATCTTAAAAATTCTTTCACCATTATCTTACTAATAACTATGCAGCTCAGTTTATTACTTGTTATGTTCTCCAATTGACTTAAATTAGTTGAATAATTCATTATTACAGATATTTACCTCGGATTGATATAAATCTTTTATACAAACCGTGTCCTTCACATCGCAAAGCTAAATCTGCTACTGAAATACTCAGTGAAGACAGGGAGACAATAAATTCAATTTATATTTGCGATTCACGAAAGGTCCGCGAAGGAAATTAAATCATTCCGAGATTAAAGTAAATGTCGTCTGTTTATTGAAATTGTTTAGGTTATAAACCTGTAACGGCACAAATGTAATCGGGTGAACTGTTGTTTTTTGCGAGTTTGACGATTATCTAAAGTACACTATAAGCTTTATTAATTATAATTATATTTAATGTACCTCAACTCGTTACAATTATTATTTTTACGTGGATAACAGGTTCCTACCATTCAAAAAATTCACATGAACTAAACGCGAAATAGGTACTAATCAACAGAAGGACTCTTTATAGCCGCCTAAATATTTGCTGGACTTTTAGAATAAAAAATTTAAAGCCGTTTTTCTACGCATTAGAAATGATTGGAACTTTTCAAACACTTTCGAAAAATTAATGAATAAACTTTGAGTAAACTTAGAAAAGAATAAGGATTAGATTTTATAAAAGTTTCTTATCCACACACCTCGGAAAATAAACTTTTAAAAATGTATTCCATTATAAGCTTAATTTCTTAGTAGTTTTTTAATATTTCTAACAAAAATATCTGTGTATAAGTCTTTTCAAATAGGGTAACATTATTATAATCAAATTCATATTCAAAAAATATGCCAGTTGAACAGTTATAAGTTTGATTATTGGATTTTGATAAACAATACATGATGATACAATTTCCAATTTGTAGCCAATTATTTCGGTAATCCAGTGATCTGGAAACCATAGGTAACGTTATAAAATGTACCGTACTTCAAATATTTATATTATGTAACCGAATAGACAAGAAAAATAGTTTGTCTCTTATTCCCCAACTATTTTGACAAACAAAGGAGTTCGTTTCAAATTTGTTTGTTTGTGAAGAAGAATAAACTTACGATATATAGCACATACGTACTAAGTGTCTCACGAAAGTTCTAAACTTTGCACTGTGTGCAAACTACTAGGTTTTAATAAAATAATATTCCATTTAATATTTCTTAATGGGTAAGTTTTATAATTTGAAACGATTTTTAAGATATTCGAGTGATCAATGTTTGCTGTTGTTGTTACTCGTCTTTACAACCTCAACGAGAAAGAAGTTTTTTTCTGTATTTTTTATTAATGATGATCATTTATGCTATTTTCTTATTTACGCCATTTAACACAAGTGTTTTCGTTGCTATATTTATGGGAAATAGCTTATAAAATATAAAATAGCAGCTAGTTCCACAAACCATTACGTATATTTATAAATAATACGTATTACATATTGATAGAGTCAAAATAAATCTAAATAAAAGTGAAATACAATATTCATTTCCAAAATTCCCAGATTAATTTGCAAAATCATAAAATGCAACTCAGATCGTACGAAAAAAATCAAAGTGTAGAAAGTCAACTCGAAATATGACTTTGCCGTCTCATATAATATTGGCAGCCGGAAATTAAAGACCACTGAAAATGTTTATGTCACAGGCACTATGAACGTGTAACGCTGATGCAGGATGATATTATTAACATTGGTTTATTTAAGTAACTGACACGAAAGGGCGCATTAATTTGTCATTCTACATCAACGGCAGCCTGTTGACGTTATTACTTTAAGATTTTTCTATTACTACAGCATGATAGTTGAAAAGAGGTGGGTTTCGAATTATAATAAAATGTCAATATGTTTATAGCGATAACACCATGTTCACTTGTTGTGTCAAAATAAAACACATGGCTAAAATTATGACCTATTCCTGCTTTAATGAGTATCATAACATACTCTTAATATTAATGACGAATAAGTACCAACCTAACAATCTTGAATGTCTCAGAAATCCTAATTACTTTTCTAATATGAGCCCTACGAAGCTTTGAAGATTAACTTACGTATAAAGTTCGCAGACTCGCAGACTACCTACTAACGAAGCGTGAAGTAACTAAGTCAGTTTGATACTTCGCTTATGTGATATTTTTCATTAAAGTTACGTTAGTTACGTAGTTTATATCGCATGACCGAGGAAGTTATAAAAAGTGTAAAGCGTATTTTATAAGGTACAAGGTATAAATATATATTATTAAGTGTAAGTATCAAGTGTCAGTACTGGTATTTGTAACATAACAGGTATTATGTAATGTTCATAATTAATACAGTAAGATTAACAGTTATTTGCAAAATTCCCACGTTTCGCAGTTTATAACTACTACATTGTATATTAAAAAAATAATCACGCGTAGATAAAAAAATAATAAAACCGGTGACCACGGAAAAATAGAATAATAAAAATATAACAAAAATGTATAATATAATAAATTAATACTTTAATTTTTCAATTAATTAACCCTTATTTATCAACAATTTTTATACGTGTTAAACCTACCAAAATTTACTAAAAAGTAAAGCTAGTTGAGTATTCCGCGTTCCTTAAAGCTAAATAAACTAAATAGTCAGAGGAATAACAACGTAAATCACACAAAATAAAATTCTGACTGCGTCAATGATATAAGAAGATTATAGCATTGCGAATCGGAATTAAGATCGTAAGCTGTTACTGGCCCACCAAGCGTGTTTGCCAGTAATCCATTTCGGCCCAATAAGGACGTAATCGAACTATTAAAGTTATACATTGAATTGTCTACCTAATACGAATAAGAGCTGGCTTTCAGTAGGCCGTATAAGCACATTAATTTTCAGGTAAAACGTCCTGGCTCATACATTATTACAATGGCGCCTTTTACATGTATTGTGTGGGCGTACAGAAAATACCTAGAGTACTATAAAATCCTAAACCATTACTGTTTCTTTGACGCATTTACGAGTATATCAGAATTCAGATTATCCAAATGTAGATTAGCGAATAATTGCTGCTCCCCATGCATGATGCTGAGCCAAATACGAGAATTTATTTTGCCTAAAGGTACCAAATAAGCAAACTGCAACACATCTAAAATAAATTGTTATTTTAACAACTGTCACCCTCAGGATTTTTCAATATTTGTAGGCATGCATTATATAGTTTCGGGGCCCCCTACTACAGGTACAAGCATACTTAAAAGGAGGTCCCCAACAATATTGTAAAACTATGTACTACTTTTAATGCAATATATATTTTTTTATTTTTATTTATAGTAATCTTACCTGATGGAAGGTCACATGCGGGCATAGAATGGAGTATAGTTCACTATTGTCTGTTTTCTTGAACCGATATTTTTGTCGGATTTTGTTAGGTTATAATTTAAGATAAACGGACGAATGTTATTACTTGTAACTTTCACTTGTTACCATGTAACGTAATTTGCTTGGACATTTTAGTAGTTCAATATTTTACAATTAAACTAAGTTCTCACTAATAAGAACTTCATCAAAGGAATATGATTAGTTTAATTTACGTCTTGATTACTTTCATTGTCGTCTTATGGGGAATCCATAGTCAGGACTTTTTATAAATATAAACTAGCTGTTGCCCGCGACTTTGTATGCGAAGACAGAAAGCCAAATACTAAATTTCATAGAGCTTGCTTCAAAATTGGCGGACTTTTATACAAATCTTCAACCCCTATTTAAACCCGTTGAGGGTTGAATAACTAAAAATCCTTCCTTATTGCTCACTTACATCATAAAAGGAACCCCTGTACCAATTTTCAATTTTCTAGGTACAGTAGTTTGGGCTTATATTATCTATAATATTATATTATCAATTAATACTACGACGATAACAACAACGGAAATCAATTCTGAGCCCAGATTACCTCCCGAGAGGGTGGATCAGGGGCCAATATCCCGACCTAATAACAGTATTGTTGTAGTTTATCAGAGATTGATCTTCAGACTATTTGCTATAAATTTAATATTACGCTCAAGATGAAAGCTTGTAAATGTACAAAAAGATTTCATTTATGTCATATTTATTATATACGTTGCATTTCAACCATCAAAATATTTTTTGATTATTAGTTTTTATTTAATAATTTAATCTTTACGCCTTAAATTTTTAAGATTTCATATGGATCGTTTCTCTAATTTAACTGACTTCGTTTTAAATAAATCTAATCCATTTATCTTCTTCAAACAAAATCATTACGGAAATTAAAGGTATTGCCTCTTCGCAAATATTTTCATATGAAAATATAATTTTTTGAAACATTATTTAACAGATAAATATATATCAATTTCACGATTTGACTCATAAGCTGTTTTAAACTTACATTACCTACGTCAAAATTCCTTGAAAAGACTAAAGTTACATAAATATTAAATAGTTAAATATTTAATAAACAAAATTATTTTTCTACACTAAAACATCTATGCTTTATTTATATCGCCTTAAAAATTTTCTTATGAAATATTTTATAAGAGAAACCATCGTGTTAATCCATTTGACATTTAATAAAAAAATACTTTGAAATACTCAAACTAGTAACATCGTTAAAATATTAAAACAAAAACCCGACTGCTTAAAACGATTTTTTTGTTCATAATTATACATTTAATTTAAAGCTTTATATGAGTTTTCGTCAAAATACTCAAGTAAAAGTATTATAATATATATATTTTTACAATGGTCTATGCACTAGCTTTCATTTGACACCCATATTATCATGATAATAAAAAAACGCCATTATTAAAAATTATATAGCCTATGTCACTTTCCAAACTGAGACGATTCTAATGGTATGTCATACGTCACCATCCGTCAAGTCGTATGGGCTGTAACGCGTGCTAAAAAAATGGACATACATAAAAACAAACACATACATACATACAAAACGTCGGGTAAAAATATAACTACGTATAACTACGGAATATATACGATACTGATAACAGAACATCAATTAATAAATTTTTTGTCTGTCTGTCTGTTTGTTTCAGGTAATCTCTGAAACCGCTGGACCGATTTTGACGAAACTTTCATTGTTAGTTAGCTGATTTCATAAGAGTATCTT
>MOOZ01002833.1:118502-142121 GCA_002930495.1 Cecropterus lyciades
CATTTACTCGTTAAAATTATACTACAACGCCGCGGCGGAGGAGTACCGCTTAACTAAGTCATCCCTTTATACGCTTGACTATCTGCCTTGATCTGAATCTCCTCTGATGTCTGAATCTAATGTCTCCCTATTTTATTTTAGCTTGGTATTTAGTTATTTGGTCTCTAAACTTAGCGGTACCCCGCCGCCACTACACACTATTTTTTTATATGTAGCGGGTACATACGATATGCGGTTTTTGAATGTTTTTTGTCGATGTTAAGACTCAGTTACATCGATCGTGGTCACGGCAAAACTGCGGTGGTGACAAACTGGTGACAAGCATTAGTGGTGGATCGATCCATGTGAGTCGAAATATCGGCAAAAAGAAATTAAAAAACCGCATATCGTGTGTACCCGCTACATATAAAAATAGTGTGTAATGTATAAATACAACATATAACGATAGCCAATATTTTCAAGACGTCAAGAAGGTAAAACACGGTTTAGAAATAACAATTTATACAACTCTGGACACCCAATCTCGTAACTTTCTTTCATAATCTGTGGGGGCTCTCAGTCATAATGAGAAGATTAAAAATCCTGCCTGTAGTAATCACTGTAACACTTAAACCAGATTTTCTTTATGAAGCCCACCGAAAATGAATATTCTGGGCTTATTTATAACTGACTGTACGCCTATTTGTAATCCAAAATCTAATTATTTTTCTGTGGTTTTTCGGACATGGGTACTTCAACGTTCAAATAACTCTTAATATTTAACAAATACTTATTTTTTTTTCAAAATATTTTTATGTCAAATTGACTATCCTAATATTGCCATCTCGTAATGTAAAACACTTTTAAGGTTCTGCATCCAAAGGATAAAAACGGGACCCCTTTTCTAAGACTCCTCTGTCCTATCTGTCATTAGGCTGTATTTCATAAACGTGATAGCTAGTTGTCACAGATGTTTTTTTTATAGTATGGAAGTAGCCAACGAGCATGCAGTCCACGATGGTAAGAGGCTACTGCCGCCCATGGACATCTGTAATCAATCAAAGTATCTGGTAAGATTAAAGTCTCATCTAAGGTTAGCCGCAGATGCGTTGCTACCCCTGAGGACTAAGATGGAATGCCTCGGAAAAGTATGTCTCCTTTACCTTCAGACCAACACTGCTGTTGAAGGCAGAAATATGTGTGGCGGTGGTGCTTTCGGAGTCGAATTACAAAGACTTCTATCACCTTCAAAGATGATGAATTACTGTTGCCGCTATAACAAAAAAATCTAAAAACAGAATAAAATAAATATTTAAGGGCGGGCTCTCATACAATAAACATGGTTTTTATCGATATAAATATCGGCAACAAGTAGACGCTTGAAATATCCAGAGGATATTAAGTTATATGTTCACTTTAAAAATAAGTAATTAAATTAAAATAAAATAAATATTTAAGGGGGGCTCCCATACAACAAACGTGATTTGTTTGCTGTGTTTTATAGATAATGGTAGATAATCGTTCGTGCGCGAGTCCGACTTGCACTCGGCTGGTTTTGTTAATTGAATATGTCGTCTATTTGAGTAAAATAATGTAAATATAATATATTGTAATGTAAATATAGTATAAAGTAAATTGAAACATTTTTACAATATTTATGTGTTTCAACCAGACCCAATACAATAACGGATACGTCACAAAATGCGTACGCAATCAAAAACTTCGCAAACATTTCGATGTATACGAGTATTTATGGATAAATCAATTTAAAATAAATAGGCGGCCAATTTTATTTAACCCGAGTATCGCAATTTATTTTGATTTCAATGGTTGTCATGCTTTACTCTTTGAACCTAATGAGAAAAATCGCAATTCAAGTGGAAATTAATGAATTTAATGATATCGTTATTAAACAATATCGGATTTCGTGAATATTATTAGTATGCCTACAAATGATTAAGCACATAATAACTTTTTATTATCAAAAAACAAGTGACTACTACTTACAGTATCATTGTGAAGAAATCACTCACTTTTATATGGGGCGACCATCCTAGTCCTGAGGAATAGCAACGCTTCAGATAGAACCCCTGTTCTATATGAAGATGCTTACAGATATTCATGGGCGGTAGTCAACACTTACCATAATATGCATGTGTTTGCTACTTCAATCAAATAAAAAGAAAAAATGTCAGATTTTATCCACAAAAAGAAGGCGCGCCAAATCTTTATTTATAAAAAAATAGTTAGTTACTCCACCATAATATTTCAAATTTTCTTTCAAAATTTCTTCAATTTGTACTGAAGTGACCCTTATTAAGAATATCAACCTTTAACCATTAACCTTTAACCAACCAAAGTCTAATGATATCATATCGTGAAATATCACATATGTCATATATGTACATTACTTAATTACAGTTTTGAACAACACTATCAAATAAGTCTGTTTATATTTGCACCATTAAATAGTTAAAGAATTTATTGGGAATTAATTGAGGGTTATGTATCCACGGTGGCATTCCATTTAACCGTCGATTGATGAATAATAAAATTACATTCACCTCTCTCAATTTACATAAATCTTTTAAATATTCATGATTTAACTTTTAGTGTTTTTCCCTATCAATGTGCCAGCTTTATTGTAAGCTAACTGTATTATTTATTTATTCTAATATAGTTGATTTCATAGTTTAATTGATACTGTCAAACTGAAATTAAAAAAGTAATATATCGTAAAATTAATCCAGTTCTATGAATGAATGAATTTTCTATTTGTTTGACCTTAAGCTCACGGAAGAAGAAGCTCATTGAAGTAGCTTCGAGGTCCATTTCGAGCTATTTTGGCTCTTCCTCTTTTCCATTTTTAGTTCGTATCCGCTCTATCCGTATGGTTTTCCTTTGTATTTCTAGTACAGAATATTCAAATTGGTATTGTAAAATCAATAATTTATGCTCAATATTCGGTATGTTACATTGGCAATGGATTAGAATTCCATCTACGGAATTCTCATGCTAAAATTATTTATCATTTGTTTAAACAATGGTATATAATTGTCGAGAGAGAACCTATTTACGTGATTACTTTAGATACAAAATGTGTGGGAGGGATCTCAAGTGATGAACGCTTCTATATTCGCGATTAAGTAATCCGAAGATGGATTATTTAAAAAAAATAGTGGTACTTATTTTATAAATTCACTTTATTCAAATAGTCAATCAGTTTATTCAATTCCAATGTTAATAAATTCATACATGAAGGATTGCTGTTGTATTTTATGATGACTTAATTTTTTATGCTAAATATTGTCCCCCAGGCGAAGATATTCCGTTAGGCTGGACATAGTTGGTACATTCCATGCAATACGGCCGCATATTCAATAATATGCGCAATCGCTTACCTCAGAATAATAGCGGTATTTAATTATCTAGCTTTGGTGCTGGATATATGTATATAACTAGTGTACCTATTAATTGAAGCTAATCGTATGTTAGTAAGAAAACGCTGAAGATATTGCACATATATCATAATGAAATTTCTTATATATCTTATTCTTTATTGTAAAACTAAGTATACTTTGCTTCACTAACTTTCTGTCTAACTAGTGACATTGTTGAAAATATTAAAACAAACCGACTGAATATAACGGTTTTAATAAGGCCGCCCGGAACGGTAGGGAGATACGATTAGGGTGTACCCGGTACGTGTGTGAAGTGCGTACATATCATACGGCGGCGGCGTAAAGCGGACTGGCGGACGGAGGAACTGAGCGAACGCGACTCGCTGACGGCATCGTCGTAGGTACAGGCGCGAGCGAACGGACTACATAAGGCGGCGTTACACGGTTTATTTATTCATAATAATATATTTAATTGAGCGATTTATATGAGTTTTTGTCAAAATAGTACAGTAAAAGTATTACAATATATATTTTTACAACGGTGTATTTACTAGTTCATGTGATATCTATATTAAAATAAATGTTGTGAAAAAAATATATATACATAGTCTATGCCAGTCCACAAACTGTGCCAAAGAAATGGACATACAAACATACATATGCTCGAAAACATTACCTTCTTTCTGACTAAAACGTTTCATAATTTTTCGGTCTGTGCAAAGCTATTCTTATATGACTATACAAATAAACTGTCTTACTTACTTAAAAATACTTGACATGCTCGAAGAACTTTAACAATTGTAAGTATATTTAATGCAAAATAGCACGAAATTGATTTAAAATAATATATTAGACTACTACTTCCATTTATATTCGTACATAACCTTTTAAAAGATACTCAGTGGTGGATATAAAACTGCCTGAACAGAAGAAGAAGTTGTGATTTTGTGCGAAAACGCTTCTGTTGATTTCTTCGATTTTATCCCTAATTCGCCTCTTTGCCCGTCTGCGTCAGAAGGAGTGTAATGTTTTTCGAGCGCATGTATGTATTCCAATTTCATTGGCACGCGTTACTGTCCGAATGGCTTGACTAATTGTGAAATATATCGTTAGAATCGTCATTGTAATTGTGAACAAAAATTTCGTTTTAAGCAGTCGGTTTTATTTTTAGGTTTTTAACGATGTTATGTTTAGTTTTATATCAAGCACACAGCTTTTGAATATGTACGATCGTATATTTACCGATTCCTTATCGGCCGTGTTTACCAAAACTTCCTACGAACGAACTCGTAGAATCAACTTGTTATAAAATTTCCACATATGTACGTTCTAAGCACTAGCGTATTGCTCCCAACTGAAATGCAAACAAATTGTGCGCCCATACGTATGAAATATTGGAATGATATTCCAATAGCTGGTTCCATATATTTTCCTTTTTGCTTACCCGAAACTAAAGAATTCCAAAAACTCGTTTGGTTTCTATGGCGACAATTTTATACCACAACGTAACTTAACATGTTCTAGTCATAGTAGTGTTAAGTTGTAACTGATATGAATAAAACCAAACGAATTTAATCTGCTTCATTGTATTATTGTTCTTTTTATTAATAAGAAAGGTAATGCAATCGATTGTACAAGTACTTGACTTTTGAGGAGCGGCAATATTCAGGAAATACTCATTTTTTAATTACAAAGAATGTTAAGCGTCTCTATGTTGGTACTTTTTAAGTTTGTCCTCGGGAGCAACGCATTTGTAGCTAATATCAAATGAGACTCGTAATTTTATCTTGGATTGATTAAAGTCAAAATGTCAAACTTAGTATGTATTCTAAATGTTATTATAGATTTAGAAAAACATTAGTAGTAATATATCATGTGTGTAATATGGTCAGTACCTTCTGACTACTGACCATACTACTACGACTCTGATCATATTACTTACAGATATCATATGTTCCCCTTTACCTTTTTTACACTGTTCTATGTCTTCGACTTTGGATAGCTTCTCCACGACACCCATAATTCAACGAAGAATCCGATTTTTGTTTTAATTGCAAATCAGCTGTGACATTCTCATTACCACCTTGTCGTTGGTTTCTTTAGTAAGACTATCTTGTAGAGTCTGAAAAATCTTCCGTTGCTGAATGAATCCAATCGTGATTGGCCCCGAGGTATGGTCATATCTAACGAGGATCGAATTTAACATTTCCATTCAGGAGTTATAATTACGTGTAGGTTGTTAGGTTTTAAGGAACTAAAAACCGGAGTAACAAAAACTATTTCTAAGTCACAGTGTATGTAATATTTTCCCAGTATAACTCATGAAATTTTTGGCAATCTATGCCATGCTTTACACGTACTGGATCAGTTTTATGGATTTTTGGATCTTATCTGGTAATAGATGGCGTAAAATCAAACAGTAACTATATAAGACAATAAATATAAACATATCTGTAATATTTAATCACTGTTACTTGCTAAGCTCATTTTATGATAAAAAATGAAAAAATGAGGTGATCGATTCATACAAACAATGAAAACATAAAAAATAATAATAACAGTTCTTTGACGAGTTTGTGTGTTCCACATAATTATGGAGCTGGCAATATCCAATTTCAAAAGTGACGGGGATTTTTCTGTAGATATATCTCATGCTACGTTATAAAGTTCAGTTTTGAAGTTAAAAATATGAATTAATATATGTATAATAATAATGTTTGTTTAATTTTAATGGACTGTATTTATGGAATGTATTTATTTATAATATTACAACAATACGTTACATGCAAAATGGCCGGAACAACAGAAAAAGTGAAGCATAGACTACGAAAAGAAAGCTGATATTCAAAGACAATAAATTATGTAGACTATGTACTGATCTAATAGACCATAAATAATCTATAAATATTTAAATATTATATTAATGGTGTATGTTTAAATATTCTTAAACAATGTTAATGTTTGCATTCCATTTGCGACTCATAAATTTAACGGTCATTTAAGACGCGACTAAGTTGAAGTCAGCACATCATTATTCGTGTTCACACAGATCTATTGTTTTACTAATTTAACTTCTGATTTTGATATGCATAAGATAAAATTAAAAGATAATAGCATATAAATCAGAATAAGAAATAATACAAACCTATTTACCTTATAACTTCTTATCATACGTATGCACACCTATGCGACCGCACGTACCACCGCCCTTCCCGGGGTTGCTTGGCTGGAGGGTTCGAGTTCCTGTCAAACATAATCCCGTAAGTCCCGCCAGTCGTAAGAGGCGACTATAGGATACCGTAGCCGTATTCTAATCTCGGAATATTGAGTCATTCCATCTACAGGAAAAAAGGTAAAGAAGAAAACAGTAACAGGCACCTTTTAATGTTTACACAAATAATGAGCTAACTTATAAACTAAACTTATAAACTGATAATTCCGACGTGATCATAAATAATAATGCGAAAGAGTAAAGTAAATCTTGTAGAGAAAATATTTAATTAATGTTAATAAATAGCCTCACTGAAGTTAATATGACCCGAACTTAATCATATTGACAGAATTACAAATAAACCTTTCATTTAATAACCTTCATGTTTCAACAAAATTTAACATCAACATCGGGAACCAGGTAATTGATTAACTTTACCTGGCCAACGAAATGGTTACTACATTAATTAATTAATAAAAATGAGTGAACCACAATGTCGGAGTTGCTTTAATATTTAAATTAATGTAACTGACGGTATTCACGTGGAATATAATATGATATTAAAATCGTGTAATTAAAACACTACGCTTAATAAATGTCACGAAGATAATTAACAGTCTCTCAATTTTAAGCACATTAATGCGTGCGGTATTTTGTATCAATATTTCACTGTGGTGCAACTTCCGAAATATCTATTTCTGGTGCAACATTAGTGATCACGTTGTTGTGTTTTGATTTAAATAGCATGATATTTTAAATTTACTTATCTTGAGCGTCCCAACTTAGCTTTTTGGTTGTAAACTATCTACTTAGGGTAGAATTTCAATTTCATTTCGAGTTAGTTAGATGTATCAGTACAGACTCAGTTATCACTCATTTCGAGTTAGTTAGATGTATCAGTACAGACTCAGTTATCACTTACCATGAATTACATACTAATTTGTTACATTCAGTGTTAATGAAAAACATACATCCCTACTAATATTATAAATGTAAACGTAAGTTTGTTTGTTACGAGTTCACACCAAAACTACTCAACCGAATTATCATGAAACTTCGTACACAAATCTTAAAGGTATTAGAAAAAACATAGGATACTTTTTATTTAAAAGAAAAATATTTTGCCAGACATGATTGTTTTTCAAAAATTTCGAAAATGCGAGCGAAGCCGCGAGTAAAAGCTAGTATTTGATTTAATTACCCAAATTTATTTACTAATAACTAATGTACTGTACATGTAATACCATAATTTGTTTAATGAGTATTAACGAAAAAACTTTACCCCCGTCTAGCTAACATAGAAGATAAAGTAATCAAATTAAAAGTTATCCGAGAAGGAAGTTTATCTACTTCCATTATTAAATCTCACCCTTACCCTCAACTCACTCCTCACACTTTACTCCTATGAGGCTACGTTCATAGTTGCAAGTTCGTTTGAAACTTGCTCAGAATTTTTTATGCATTTTTAAGCCGCAAACTTTCTTCTGCATACTTTATCGTTAACTAAAATATATATTTTAATTCTCTTCATTTATTTGAAGAAACTATTTAAGTATACATAGAACTCGTCTAATAGTCCATAGTTTTCATTTTATATTAATAGATCCTGCTAAGGTTAGAGGTTGGAATCTTTTGTGGTTTCACTTCGGAAGGAGCACCTCTACATAGCTCAATCAAGTGCCGTTGAGCTCTGAATTGAATTGTGTGGTAAGCACTTTTTTCTAATCGTTCCAACTTATCCTATAGGGTAGCGTTGCTAGTGTTAACTAACTTCAAGAAAGATGAGATGTCCATGCGCGGCAGTAGCCTCTTACCATCTGGCGGTTACTACAGACTCGTTTAATGTTATATTTAAATATTTAATATGATGACAAATATTGATTAATCTATCTTCAAGTAACAGATCGTAGCGTCCTTCGATAGGTGACCGATAGTGGTAGTTACTATTGGATTATTCCCGGAGAACTGTGTATCTAGATACTAATTGAAATATCTATAATAATATGAGCTATTGGCCATTTGAAATTCAAATACTTTCTTAAAATAGTCAACTACTGCAACTTTACCACGACTACGTGCCCCGCAACGGGGTCATAATGTAACCAAAACCACAAAACTCATGTAATAGGCTTTTTATATGACAAAATTATGATAAAACTGATATAGGAATATCGATGAATTGCACGAAAATCTGAGTTTTCAGACACTACGCAGGAATTCGTTTTGTAGGCCAGTGTGATCGATTAATTTCAAACACACTCGTAAACTGCAAAAATTCCTTGTGACGTCAATTAAAACTTTAGCCCGATTGGCATGTTTTCTGTAATCGTTTGTTAAATAATCAAAGAATTTTTTCTTCTTATCTGGTTTTGGTTTCTTTAAGTAATTAAATTATGTAGTTGTACGGTTCCTGTTTCATTTTCTTCGTTTTGCGACGTTTTCCTAATGTTTCATTAAAGACTACAAAATGAACTTAATTCTGGTTAAAATGTAACTTAAGACTTCTTGACCGCAGTAAGTAGAGGAGATATACAGTAATTAATCTCCATAATATTTTCTTAAAATTATGCGAAATATTTTTATTTCCGCACAAGATAAGGTCATCTTTAAACGTCAAAAATTAAGAAAATATTTCCTGTTATTTCAGTATCGTTTCTTTATAGAACGTCTCAATGTTAAAATGAAAAAAACTCTCTTTATTTGACTGGTCTAAATACTAAATTTATGTAATAAATTCAAAAATATTGACGTTCTGTCATTACACGCAAATACAGTCAGTATTCATTACTCGGTTGTCGGCAGTACGCTATATATTATATATATTATTTTATGTCGTGGTCTCGGGACCTTACTTGAAGTGAAGTGCAATAGGCTGACCGGTCGCCAAACATCGTGCACAGAAGACGGAGGTGTTTATATGTATATTTCACCTGTTTCTATATCTATCAGCACGCAAGGATCTTAAATAATTATTCGGACCAAAACAGCGACCTGACATTCATACACTCTTCTATCTTAATTTTTTTCAGTTCGCTTAACACAAAGTAGAACCCTTCGTGGTTCTACTCTACATGAGTGTTGCAGACTCAAGCGTTACAATGTTTTAGTTTCAAGACTAACCGTGTCACATGCACACGCGACTTATGGGCATTAGTCTTACGGGCTAGCAAGTACTTGTGACCTAAGACATAAGTCCTCATTGGAGTTGCCTACAGGTGTCCAAGGTTGGCAGTAACCACTGACTATCAACTAAACTGTCTATCACTGATTATCTACTAAAATGTCATTTGCTACTTTAAATTCATAAAATAGTAATTATGAACGTAGTATATAGAACACTCTAACTTATTTTTCAGGGATAATAACACATAATTCGATTTAGTAAGGACTCCTGTCCAAATTGATTAAGATGTCCATGGTGGACATTACTAACATTATTTACGTAGGTATTTTTCTCAGAAAATCCTTTCGTTTCATACCCACATCATGGAGATACATAAAAATATTATAATTGACCGCAATCTTAACATCTGTCCATCATATTGTATTTAGAATGATGTCATTCAGTTAACCATGCAGTGTATCATCCAAAATAAATGAGTACCTGTATCAAATTTCAATTCAATTGTTTGGAATAAGCTGTATAATAAAAATTGTATATTTCAATTAAAATTTTAAATTGTGCGATTTTTCACGCAAATCAGTGATATTACTTAAACTCGGGAAGAAAATTGGTTTATAAGTAAAGAGAAGAACGAATTGAACTGTTCGCCATTGGTTATTTATTTATAAACTAAAATAACACATATAAACGCTAAAATATAAACGCTTTGTACACTCATAGCCCCACAGTAGGATTTTCTCCTGTATCGTGGGTGCCATGGACACACAAAGACGAATATACAAACACCGAGACCCAGAACAGAAGTCTAAACTCATCATTCAGATGTCTGTCTGGCCGGGGATCGAACCCGGGACCCACGGTCAGACCGGTATGTTGACCGCTCCACCACGCGGGTCGTCTAATATGACGTACATATGTCTTATTTTATGATCTTATTACAAATCCTAGACAATCTTAATTTATCTATTGATTACTATGAGTAGTGTGAATAAAATACAGTCGTATTACTACATAGAGTATCCAACCAAACTAAAGAGCAAGACGCAAAATTTTAAGTAGGAGAGTAACTATAAACGAAGACAGTGGCTGCACAGTGGTGCTCCGTCCGCTGTCTGCTTGATAAATTAACGTCCGCGAACGTGATGTATTAATGTCACCCTAAACCGACTGTGAACTTTCTTTTCTCAACCTTTTCCGTATTAAGAAAAGTTTTTTGGAACTGACATAAAATCCCACAGTGACGGCGAAGTGACACGTTTTCTTGACGCATATCCGTAAGATTTTCCACCTTTGCAAATTTGTGGATTTAGTATAATAGTGTTTACATTCACTAGTTTATCCTTCACCATATATTAAAGTTTTTGATGTGAAAAACTATTTAGCCGCGTTGAGCACTTTTTGGTAAGGAAAAGTTACGGGTTCGCGACACCGATATGCTAATGTGAATTGTATTGTTGAAAAAGTTGTATGGTTTTTATACATATGTTATGTGCGGTTTTTACACGAAATTTAGTGTGGAAGTAGCAAACGAGCATGCAGCCCACCTGATGGTAAGTGGCTACTGCCGCCCATGATCATCTGTAATCAACCCTAGGTGAGACTTTGGTCTTACGCCACAGATGCGTTGCTACCCCTGAGGACTAAGATGAAATGCCTCGGAAAAGTATATCTCCCTTACCACACCCTTCAGACCAGAACACAGCAGCGCATAACACGTTATTAGGTAGAAATAGGTGTGGCGGTGGTGCTTCCGGAGTCGAACCACAAAGAGTTCTACCACCTTGATGATGATAAATTTCAGTTGAACCTTTTCATTTCTTACTTCAGTTATCATAAGCTTAATTTATCTTTTTTTAAATATAATGACATAATTGAAAATACGAGGCGTCTAAGTATTGATGAAATTAACAACAATGATGGAAACAAAGAAAATAATGTTATAAATTAAGTACATTGAAATTCATGTAAATAATATCCATAAATAATATATGTAATTATATACTATTTGTTATTTTAATTAAATTATATTAATATTTTGTCAAAATCTTGCTCAGTCCGTAAAATATTTGATTTTTTTAAATGTGAACCTGGCTGTATAACAACACCAAATAGGCATATTTTTTGACTATAGAACTGACTAAGCTACACTTACTATTTTTTAATTACCGAGCGTTATAAGACGTGCTCTTTTGGATTATCCAAAGTATGGAGTCCATCTGAGGGTAAATGGCCACTGCCGCCCATGGACATTTGTTATCAACCCCCTTATAAAATCAGTCTTACTTGAGGTTAGCCACAGATGCGTTGCTACACCTGAGGACTAAGTTTTAACGTCTCACATCAGTATGTTTCCTTTAAGCGTGTGGCTTAACAATAACACAGCAGCGCGTGACACTACTATTGACGTGAATACGTCTTTAAATTTGCTACCATACGGGGACAATCCAAAAACCTAATAATAACAAAATCGGGGATTACAGTTCGGCGTTGTAGTTTCGATTCTATCCTCAAAATCCCAAATTAAATTATAACATTGGATAGCTAAAGGATCAAAAATAATACGATAAGCGAGGTTAGTGTTGCATCGCGCGTAGTGGAGGGGAAAGTGCTGCCATTTTGAGGTTATTTTGCTGCGTATCGAGATTTGCAATTTGTTTTAATCGTCAGCTGTCGTCAAAATCTATAGACTGTATATAAAACATTAGTTTAATGAAGTGACCTACCTTAAGGAACCTTCAAGAAACCAATGAAAGACAATGTAAGATTTTATAAAGTGGTTTTATGCTCAATATCTATGTATATGTTATACAATATACCTAGTAAAGTGAAACAATATCAAAATTTATTATTTACATCTACGGCCACACTATATTACGTTTACATACAGTAAGTTATCAAGCAATATATGGCACATGGCCCATATTAACGAAGTTCATATTACGTATAATATTGTCTATTGTAATATTTGAACAGGCGAACGTTGCCTTCTCATATATTTGAACTATAAGTAATTACTGATGTTATAGATGAACGCTTTAGTATTTTACTCAAATGTTACGTACATTTAAGACGACAAACTATATTCTTAAATTATAACTTAAAATAAAAAGAATTCAAAGTAGTTTGTTTTGGCGTTGTATTAAACGTTATGGAACAAATACCTTTACATTATAAAAGATATAATTTATAGTAAAAATTTAATAGAACGACGAATTTATAAATTTAGCTCACCTATATATATTTCATACTAAAAATACATTGACATACTAATAATACATTGACAAAGTTAATTTCTAGTCATTGAAGCCTTGTTGATGTTTAACTAGTCCTAGCGGCCCACGCTTAAACCATTCAGCAAGTAAAGTCACTAAGTAAGACAAACGATGTCGCTACTAAGCCTAGTTGAGGCTAATTTCATCGGTCGGTTGTCAGCAAGTCATGCCCGTGACCCTTTCACACACGTGATAAATTGTGCACGTAATTTATTTTGAAGGAAACCCTATATTATGGATAGGTTTGCGTCTTTTTAATTACGCGACTGAATTAAGGTGCTGTATGTTGTCGGTCTTGAATAGAACAATTCCCTTTTTTTTCTGTGGGTGTCGTAGGGGGTGACTTAGGGGCGCAATCCAGGAGACGGGAAGTAACGTCTTTGTGTGTAACATCAAAATTTACTGCGGTTACCAACACGCGTTGCACGCTTTGGGATTATTAATGCAAATATCACCATTAAGAGAGGCCTATGTCCAGTAGTGGATCTCAACATGCTGATTGATCAGATTGAACTAATTCCTTTACTTGGTCTTCTTTGAAATTACATGACAGCGGCACCGACGCCTAACTATTTGATGAGTGTGGCTCATTCATATTTTCGAGACTTTCCATCTCCGTTCCAAATGTAATCGCTTCTGTAATCCTGACTGATTATTCTTAAAATATATGGAATTACTTACAAATCCATCCTTAACCGTATAACATCTTGTTGGCTGTAAGTTAATTTACTAGTTCTATAAATAAATAAAGTAGATGGCCATATATTTACACAATAGTAAATTTAATTATGTTTATTTGCGCTAATTTATTTAAAAAAAATATCACATCATTTAGTATCGAGTCATAATAATAATTATCGAGATACTATGCATTTTGTTTATAATAAATAGTACAACTATTAACGTTTCGGTTTCGCTAGTTTAATTAATTTGAACTGATAAATTTGAATAAATATCGGAATTCATAAACCGTTCCACGAAAAGATTCTAACAACAACTTATTAGTACCTTTTAGCGATTTCACGCTGAAGTAACTGAAAATAAACTTCATAAACAATATTAAAAAATATTTTATAAGATTTTCGTCCAATTCACATCTCGGTAATTGGTATCGGCGTTATACCAAACTTTGTAAGTAGAATTACTTAACTAAGTTACAAAACGCGACTTCGTCAGTGTTTATAAGTAAAATTTACTTTTAGTTTCGTATATAAGTTGGAACGGGAAGCTTACGGTATCCCGCTGGCCTATCCTGGTTAAACATGTAGGCAGCCCATAGATGAGTAATTACCGTCCATGGCCATCCAATTGTAAAGGAGTCCAACTTAATCGGTCACCTATACATTACTACCTTAATTTTAATGTTTAATGACAAAGTTTGGGTAACTTACTACCTCTTAGAAATTCGAAGGTGAACATAGGCATTTGCAAAATAATTTGCGACTGTTACTGCGCTTGGTAGTACTTGGACTGCATAGATTTTATAAGATCGAATTAGCAAATAAGCACGTAATTCTCCTGAAAATGTGGCGTTCTACGTAGTCATTGCCGTCTACGTAGAACGCCACTGTAGAACAGGGGTTCTACCAGAAGCCGATCAAAGATGCATTTCAATACGAGAGATTCGATATGGTCAAATGTATTTTTTTTGCCATTGAATGCCTCAAATGTATTTTTTTTACCATTGAAGTAGCAAAGCAGGAACATGCGTTCCACCTTATGCCAAGTGACCACTGCCGTTCATCTATCCATTCATGCATCCATCTGTAATCGATTGATTACAGATGTCCCAGACAAGATAAGCTTACCTGAAATTGATCACAGATACATTGCTACTCCTGACGACCAAGTTGTATGACCTATGATAAGCATGTCGTTCTTACCACACTCTGCTGATCAATACAAAGCAACGCTTAACACTGCTGTTATTAAATTGTTGCTGTTGAAATAGGTGTGGCCGTGGCGCCTTCTGAGACAAACCACATATTCTACCATTTTCAAAAATATATATGTATATATGCATGTCAGCCGGAATCCGCAACCTTCCACCAACGAAAGGCAAGAAGTGCTTCATGCTAAAAATATTACGATTATTCTAATATTACTTGAATTCGTTTATAGAAAAGTTGTATTTCTTGGAACAAATGTCGATTTACTGACTTTTAATTGCCTAACTTACGTTTAAAATACACAAGAAGAATTTTCAATCAGGCATCTTACAATAATATTTATAAATAATAAACACTGTTTTAATTTTTGATGACAAACATCTTATTTTATTATCTAATATAAAAATAATAAGAGACAAAGTTCCAGCCAAAACAGCAAGTATCTGTTATAATTTTACGTAAACAACTTTTAATCTAAATAGCTTTTTAACTTATTAAAAGGTTAAGAAGTTCACTAATTGTAAGTTAATGTTTAACTCAAATCTTTCAATTTACTTGCTTTCTCTAAAAACGATAATCAGATTAAAACTTCTTACTAGATTATTGTAATCCTTGCTAACGGCGAATTTTGAAATTAATTCCAATCAAATAGTCTTTCTTAGTAAGTTATTTTTAAAATATCTTAAACTTAAATGTATTATGAGATATACTGACGTCCACCCACGACTTGTTGAAAGCTATGTTTTATTTACCTCTGGTATATTTATTAACGAGGCCAAATGCCATTAGATATGAACGACAGAAACTCACAAAACGTTTTGGCATACAAAAGAGCATGTACTGTGGCAAAAGCAGATTCATTATAATAATAAAATAAAATTGTTACTTAAATTGCCCGTATACCTCGCATTTCTCCTACATATAATGTCGTGACGATGAACGACACTCATTCTGATCGGCCTCCCGACATATACATATGTATCCATACATAAAGCATTCTATCTTAGTCCTGAAATATATACTCTCTCTACTCCATACTAGTACATCACAAGAATTAAGAAATTAAAAATCAAATTTTGATTGATAAAAAAAAATGTATTTCTTACAAGGTTAAACCGAAAATTTACGAAATATATTATCTACATAAGTGAAACTGCACGTTCGGGATAGCGATGCGGTAGGTCGAGGAGCTGAAAAATACGAAACATTGCAAGATTTGTTACCGAAATGCTGGTCACAACCACAGTTATAAAGTACGATATTTCATATTTCTATTCGATTTTTTAACACAAATGTGAAATGGAATAAAAGAACTGGTGGCTGAATATAATAGAATAGTTTGTTTTAAAATAAGTGAATACTTATTTCATATTATAGAAATATGAAAAGCAAAAATCTGTAGATATCTATTTTGAATTATTTTGAAATTCGCCTTATATGACAGTGAGCCAGCAACCACACCCTTCCACTGAAGGTGTTGTCGACAGGAACTGCTTAACGCTGGAACCTCCCCGGGCGAATTATACTCGTTCTACCACCTACAACTAGGTACTGCTACCATCCGAGTTTATAATTCGATTTTTGGCTTTTTATCTTTATCTTCCATTATTAACATATTATTGCTTTACAGCAGAATCTCTTCTAATAACACAAATATTGCATGACCATCATCCACTACATAAGTCAATGGCGGATTGATAAGCATGTTTAAGTACTGACTATAATAAATTGTAGTGTCTACTGATTACAAGCTTACATCCAACCACTACAACTCAGGCATAATAATCACTAACTTAGCGAGATATTGCAAATTGCCAATAATAAAAATAAAAGACACTTGAATGTCATAAACTGTTTCGCCTTATTCTGTCACAGCATTCTAGTGGATTGTTACTGGTTTACAGACTGCAATGACGTGAATGTTATGACATAACAGGCTATTAATTAAGAAAGTTTTCATCCAGACACCCGCGGTACCTGACGGACTGTCTCACTCACCTTAGCGCGGTCTATATATCACACCGCTACTTATCTCAACAGCCGACATTGATGGATGGCCTCCCAAGAAGCCGGAAAGCCGTTTGTTTTAAAATACGGTCAGGGCAAACACTTACATATACTTAATTCAATTAATAAAATTGTGTATTGCTAATCGGCCATAGAATTTTTTTTTAGATAAAATATAATTATAGTATTTATATTCAACAATAATACAATTTACACAAGTATCAAAGGAGTATTTCTTTTTACCTCTGAAAGGGCATTTTCCGAATATCTTTACACAAAATTGAATCAAAATTATTTTTAAAACACAATTATCCTTAAAATGAAATAAGTTCACAATAAAGAAGCTCAAAGTATTTTGTATTTTAGTCTCAAATTGAAAATATTACCCTCAGAGACTAAATTAGAACGAAATTTTGCACCAAATTTCCTAAAAGATTTTTTTTGGAAAATAAATAGAACACTGTTTCTAAAAAGTTTTTAAGCAAGCAAAATTTACAAACAGTCTGATCCTTTTTAATCTCGGGCACACGCAAACAAACATTATCACAAATTTCACCCGAAGTGTATATTTACTTAAGCAGTTTACATTAATCAATTTTAAATTGCTAAAGTTTTCCATAATAAACAGAACATTGTTAAATTACATTAGCTCCATCTGACGGCTCCCGTAGACCTAGTACGTATAGCATCGGCAATCAACATCTCTCTCATCTCCCTCCGACAGGCTGTCATGCAGCCATTCGGAGGGCAGATGTAACAATACAAACAAACCAACCAACAAACGCCATATCGCAAACACAAAAAGTCAAACGTTGTAGCAATCAAGTCGCCTAGATGATATATAAATACAGTGAAAAAACGCGCGTTTCCTATACTGCGATTGTTTGTACTCTTTTTTGGCACGACGGGGTAACGTTCAAAAGGTACCTGATGCCGTGGGAGCAACTCTGGGTTATGTGGGATTTTTACCGCATTAAAAGCCCCAAGATGGCCGTCCTCAGCGCTGCGTGGAGGACTCCGTGATTTCCAACGGAACACAACCCGAGTCCACACATGCTGCCGATAAAATCGCCAAAATGCTAAACGGTATTGGTAAAGCATCATGCCTGCTAGGGCCAAATTCAGTATTATAAAAACAATAGATTTCTTTGACATTTGCCATCGTACGGATTATTTAGTTCTGATTTAAAGGAATTAAGAAGGAAGGTTTAAAAGGAACGGTACTAACAATTCACTATTTCGAAGCTTTCTTTTGAATCTTAGCCCCCTTATCTCTTTCATTTATATTTCAATGAGAGGTGCCAGCTTGAAGACATTAGCTGAAAAAATGGTCTCAACGCAGTGAATTACACTTCACAGCTCAATTTTGTATAAATATTAATATATTTATTATTGTATAAATTAGTGACACGCTCATTTCCTGTCAGTACACTCGAAAGTTAATTAATCAATACAACAAAAAGAGTATTAATATTGCAGAATATAAGTGTAACCTATATTAAAAGAATATATACGATGCAATACGGACATACAAAAATTTTAATTAAAAAAAACTGATTTTATAAAATCATGAAAAGAATAAAATGAAATGAAATATTTTTTATTTTGTATAGGCCTACGAGGGCACTTACAAATTGTCAGTTACATTATTTTTTCTTACACTACCACCGGATCGGAACGTTACTTCAACTGAGATGATCCGCCAAAAAACTCAGCGAGTTTGTCTTTTTTCTTTAATAAACGCTCAATATACATATTCATTCTACTAAATTTATTTATAGTTATTTAGGTATAAAAATAATTTAAGATAATTTTGGTATATCAAATAAAATTTGGAATATTTGACTTGATTAAATAATAAACTGAAGAACAAGTTCTACATATTTACTAAGCCCTGACTAAGATGAATCCTCAGGAAAGTTCCAATAAATTTGTTCCCGCCACAAACTATGTGAACAAGCAGGTCGCTACGAGGTCGTGCGTAGGTCTCGTCTCTGACCGCTAAGTTGACACGGGGTTATTATTTACACATTTTCTGTCTACAATACCCTTCTAGCCCCAACCGTGACGATGATAAGGCACGTCTGTTACCATAAGAATTTATAATGCAGTCAAATTACAAAATGATGCGTTGCGGTGAAATAGGCATGTGATTTACAGAGTAATTCAAAACGAATTTTTAAGAGAAGAGTTTATTTTCTTCTCTTTAATGCGAACAGCTCACTGAACCAGAAGATATTTAAGTGGTATTAGTATAGCATAAAATTGAGACTAAAAAAACACTTATGCATATAAATGAATACGTGTTTTTTTAGTCTCAATTTTATACTATACTAATACCACTTAAATATTTTCTGGTTCAGTGAGCTGTTCGCATTTACATATATTTGCGACACGTGTATATATTCAATGTATTATTATTCAATGATACACGTGTCGCAAATAAAAAACGTGTTTTATGATTCATCAACAACATTTGGAAGATTCAATGGTAATAGGCGCCATTGATCCAACTGAGCAGATACACTTCATACTTATACTAATAATTCGACGTTAAAATTTGGGTTGTAATGAAACTGCGCCTCTGCCTCCGTTACTGAGAAATTTCCGCAAAAATTCAAACCATACGACGGAGGTTTATTAACGTTGATCGTGACGTACAACGTGCAAGCAGACGCTAGGCAACGCGGCCGCTCAGCTTCAGGTTGTAACTGTATGAATATCTTTATTGTGTAAGAGACATAAGATCAATAATAAAAAGTTATCTCCCATATTTCGCACTTACTTATCGGTGCCATCAAGTTCAGTGCTAAGTGAACAATTATTTAGTGACAGCCGGCACGAAAGGCGACAAATCCGCAAAACTGGTGTTCGTGAATATAATTTTCCTCTTCTTAATTTAGATTATTAGTAATTATTTGACATTTTATAAGAACTGTACGATGTAAAGGTCATCCGCCACCGCCTCCGTTAACCGGAGGTGAACCTCTTGACTTCCGCATCCGCCTCTGCCTCCGCTAAGATTGCCTCCATTACAACTCTAGTTAAAAGGACCACAACGACCATGCTGCTTTGCTGCCTTACAAATAAATGTGTTAAATTCTACGATACTCATAAACCCCCACGCAAAGAAACGTGCCTCTTTAGCTTGATCATGATTATTGATTAAGAATTTTAGAGTATTTTGACGTCCCGTGTGATGGACCGCTCATCATACATGCTGTGGGTTTTATATTCTAGGCCAGACAGAGAGGTCTGCGTTAATTGATGTATATAGGTTTCTGTTCTAGGTCTGTGTATTTTTGCATTCGTCTTTATTTGTGGTGCCACTGACGATAAAAGGAAAATAGATTTTTCTTTGTGAAAAGCATCATTTATTTATTTATTGACTTTACGCGTATTACAAAAGTCTTAAGACTCGAATAATAAACGTTGTGTTTTTTTAATGTAATTTTAATGAGAGCCGCAAACACAGTTTACTGTTTTAAAACGCTGACGTGTGCCGTTCGGTGTTCGGCCGCGGGACGCAGATCACAGCGACTGCCAACTCGACCCTTGGGGAATGATGTCGCAGATTTCAACTTTTATCGCAAAGCTTTAGATATACATTTTAAATCATTTTATTTTATTTCGCTCGGAAATTCCCAATATTTTACAATACTGTGTTTCTTGCGTGGCACAAGCTTGTTACAGCAAATCTCTGGAGATGCAATTGTATGACAGCTAAGTCTTTCTGTAATTCATTGATATTTTATATATTTCATCGCTATTACAATATTTATAACTGTGCTAAATTACCGATTGTGTAGTTGTCATTGGTCCTACTGGCCTTTACAGCTTCACCGGGTTTTATGGCGAGACTAAAGCTCAAGCCGGGACAAGAAGACTGGGCTGAAAAGGGGGATGGCTTTGGTCCCCGTTGCTGAGTTCCTTGACCATCCGCATTCCCTATTGCCGGAATTCTGGCCTTCCTTCTCTGGTTTAAATAGGGATTGCGGCTGACCCAAGGGCACCTCCTGAGAGGTACAGACCTCGGCTTAGGTCAGTTTCGTTGATGTGGGCGCACTAGTGGTGCACGACCGATTGATGTTTGTTTAGAATATATCACTATATTTCTATGAATATCAAGAATATACATAATTCATGGCATTTAAGTTACAGGAAATCCTTCCATGCCATAGTAAGCAATAAGTTAAGCAATGTGTAAAAAAATGAAAAAATAGTTTGGAGAATTCAAAAGAGCACGTCTTATATGCCCGGTAATCAAACAAAAATAGTAAGTGTGGCTAATAACTAGTACTACTGTAGCTTTATAATCCACCAAATGTGTCTATTTAGTTGACCTAAACTTATCACTCTAGCGCCCTAAATTATATTTTTGAGACCAATTAAGGAAGATACGTAATAAAAGTAATATATATGCGATTAAAGTAATTTTAGACGAAAAAATGGCCTGTCACGGACAAAGTAAGAATAGTTCACGATCAAACGATACGCTTTCGACGTGCAAAAAACATACGGTTTTGATTGCAAATATCTCTAAATATGCTAGACAATTCTTAGTTAACCTTACAAGCAATAATTATTTCTGGTTTATTACTCCCGATTAAATATATAAGCATGTTCTAGCCGTGTTCCATGTTTTTTATTCACACGAACGTGATGAATTATTGTCTCTATTATTTATTATCTAACGTAAATAATTAAACGTGCAAAAAGTCGATTAAGTTTGATGTTCAAGGTGATAGAACCTTTCATCTTCGGAAACATCACCTCTACAAATAATTCTGCCTTATGCATTACCGTTAGTGCGAAGGTTGTAGTAAGGAAGATACACTTATACTAATCATTCTAAATTAATCCTCAAAGGTAGCAACGCAAATGTAGCCGGCTTACTGATGTCCAAAGGCGGCAGTGATCACTTACTATCAGGTGGAAAGGATTTTCATTTGTGTAATAAAAAAGGTAACAAAAACAAAATAGTATCATTAAACGTTCCCTTGTACGTTTGGCTCCGTAGATTCCGTCCACGATGTCATTCGTAAATGCGTCATTACCGTCATCGTTTCCCCACTCGTCACATATGAGATACCTAATCATTTACCATTTATTTTGTCTCATATCGTATAAGCCGGAGGTCACTTGCGTAGTGCTCTGATGGAGACTATCTAACAGCTTTCAAAATATAATCTAAATGAATTTATTTCGACTATAGATACGTGTTAAACTAATTTCAACCCTAAGATTTCTTGTGACACACATAATGTAGATCCATAAAAATAAATATATAAAACTGGTAACACAAAAATCTAAATTTGACATGTACTTACACTTCCGTCAAATCAAAAATCTGAACCTTAAATGGAACATTACACCAGTATGATTATTGGTGGTCTACGTGAGTCACTTCATTAGATTAAATGTTTATTTAACTTTTAATTAAAAAATCACTTATTTGAAGTACAAATCAATTAAAATACTGAAAAACTTTCGAATGGTAAAGTATATAACAGAAGGCTTTTAAAAATGTGCATATTCGGCACTCGACTCACGTGCAGATGTATTGACGACTCTTTGAACTCTCTCTTTGAATGACTCTTTCATTAGTTAGCCCGTATTGATATATTCAAGACGAAGAAGTTAACGCTTTTAGAGGATATAATCGTTATCTTTTTTCAGTATCTCAAAGAACTAGTTTTATTTCGATTTCGATCGACAAACTACATATGGCTGTGGGTTACTGGAGCTTACATAAGAGTCAAATGAACTGATGACAAATTCAATAAACTAACATTTCAACGCAACAAAACAGTATTCAAATTTGTCTTCGTTATGCAAATCGATTGAAAAATACTCGGCGAGTAAGTTCTCGTACACGCGATAGACTGTTGCCTGCTTTCCATAACTTAATACTATCGAATACAGAAACGTCGATACGTTTCTGCATTCGATACGAGGTAACGATTACCTATGCTGGGAACTGCGCTACTCTTATTTGACGATATCAATGTGCCAGCACGCAGAAAGAATTGTATCAGTAGTATCTGCAGGTAGAGTACGCAATCGCACGATACTGATGCAAATTTGCTTCGCCCCTGCCGCATGATTTTATGCTAAATTGTTATAATTTAACATGACCTCGTTTAGTAATAGAAACAAGAATTTTTGCTCAGATATCTGCGTTTCAAAACTCGACCTATTTCTTAAGTTTGGTCAGTAATAAGTAATTAATTGACACTTTTTTAATCCATAAAGCTTAATTGTAAATTAAATCGATTTTTCGAATTTTATAATATGTATGTAATTTTATAATATCTATATCATCTATCTATATCTAGTCAAAGGATTCGGCTTCCAAGAAGGAAAAAAAATTACATTATTCCCTTCACATATAGATATACCTAGTCTTACAACTTTGACTGTCGTAGTAATTATTTGTATCAAAATTTAAAAGCAAACACGATGACAGCACTTGAGAATTACCTTAAGCTTCGGGCTACAATCGCTGTATTTGCATTAAATTATTATTAAATTTGAAGCGATTCGAAATATGAATTGAATGAAGAGTATCATCAACAGTTCTCATTATGCAAATCATCTCATTATTTAAATTTATAATAGCAATACACGTAAAGAAATTCAAGGATTATCTAAACATTTCCTAAGGTCCTATGCTTTAGCCATGCTATATTATATTGTACTAGCTGCGCCCCACGGTTTCACCCGCGTATTAGTT
>MOOZ01002833.1:172898-184461 GCA_002930495.1 Cecropterus lyciades
CAAACTCAAATAATAAATATATTTAGACAAAGATATTAACAACAATAACTGAACTAAAACAAAACTTATTCAACTAAAAAGTATTATACGTAATATTCTAAAAACTCTCAAAAAAACAAACAAACAAACAAACTCATCAGCTTTATAATATTAGTATAGATATAGCCAACTTTTTCAGTACGTACTATAAACAAAAACTATATTTATTTTGGTTTTTATTGAAATCAGTAGGGGTTTCTAATGACAAATATCTTAATTCTCCCTACATAAAAGCTTTTAAGCGAACTTTTATTGGAATGATTTCTTGTAAATCCACTGGAACGGAGAAAATTGAGTCGAAATTGAATTTAAAAAGTATTTAAGTAGCGTTCAGAGATTGTAAAATTATACAAAACATTGTAAATGTATTCCCATTTTCAGTATCGGATGTTGACCGCCGAGTAGAATAAACGACGACCTGCGGCATCGGCAATCCTTTGTAATCCAATGTGTAACAAAAAGTGAACTTTTAAAGAAGTGAAAGTGTAGAATTAGTGCAGTTCGATCGGGGAAGTACTACCGTCACACCTATTCTAGCGTAAAGCAGTTTCATTGGAAGGGTGTGGTTGCCGGCTCACTTATATTTGAGGCTTCAAATAGAGTCCCTATCAGGCAGGTTAACATTTTGAAGCTATATTTAGGTTTTCGGTTTTGTTATTTCTTGTATAATTATATCCATATCACCCATAGTATATAGAATTATATTTGAGGCAACCATCTCAGTCCTCGGGAGTAGCAACGGATCTGTGACCGACTTTAGATAGAAGCCCTATTTTATATGAAGTTGCTTAGAGATGTCCATGGGCGGCAGTAACCACTTACCGTCATGCTCCTTTAAGCTGACAAAAAAAGATAAGGAAATTACACATAGTTTCCATGTGACCTCTCTCGTAGATTAATGCCGGCCTGTAGCTGCTACGTTAGTTTATTAAAATTAGTTGGATAACGAACAATTACAGTTATCCACCGCGATCTGATTTAAATCTTACTTTTGAAGTAAATTGTATCCTTCAGATTGCGAAGTTAAATCTGCTACTGAAATATTCAGCTAAGACAGAGAGACAATAAATTAAATTTATATTTGCGATTCACTAAAGAAAGGTTTGCGAAGGAAATGAAATCATTCCGAGATTAAAGTAAATGGCGCCTGTTTCTATTGAAATCGTTTAGGTAATATACTTGTAAGGGTACAAATGTAATAGGGTGAACTGGTGTTTTTTCGTGAGTCTGAGGTCTATTTAGGACGTTAAGTATAAAATTAGCCTAAATTGTATGAAAATAAATTGAAGTTATAAGATATCTGCTAAAAAAAATAATAAAAAATAGAAAACGACTTCTAAGACACGGAAAAGAAAAAAAAATAAATATATGTTGGTTTCTTTAATACACAGTACATAGTCCTGAAGTCGTTGGTCACCTAGTCGTCCATGGTCGTTGGTCAGTCGGTTATAAAAAAAAATGCAGTCGAATTGAGAACCACCTCCTTTTTGGAAGTCGGTTAAAAATACTTTGTGACTATGCACATCTTTTACAAAATAAGGATGGAGGAGTAACGAATTATTAAATCAATAGCTAAGGCCAGACGGCAAATATAGACAGATTTTAGCAAATATAGACGTACGTTGAGCAAATATAGACATGTTTGCTGAACTCGAACGACTAAAAAAATAAAAACCATTTTCTTACGCATTAACCATTTTGAAGGTGGTAGAATTATTTGTGGTTCGACTCCGGTAGCACCACCGCCACACCTATTTCTGCTTAATAACAGCAGCGTTATGCTCTGTTGCGTTCTGGTCTGAAGGGTGTGGTAAGAAAGACATACTTTTCCGAGGCATTTCATCTCAGTCCTCAGGGGTAGCAACGCATCTGTGGCTAACCTTAGGTGAGACTTTAATCTTACCTACGGTTGATTACAGATGTCCATGGGCGGCAGTAGCCACTTACCATCAGCAAACGATAAAAAAATTAAGAATGGTTGGAACTTTTCAAATACTTTGAAGAAATTAATGATAAAAGTTTGAGCAATCTTAGAAAAAAATAACACCCTTTGGACAAGAGAGTTTAATCAAATTTACTCCAGATAATTATTTTAGGAAGTGCCTCTTTAATTTCATAGTAGTAACCTATTACAATATTGTTAACACTGTTATTGTTATACTCGTTTAATTTAAAATCTCTAATGGGCGAACATTATTGAAATGTAATTATATCAATTATATTTTATTAAACATTCCAGTTGAACAGCTTCAAGTCTGGTTATTGGATTATGTTAAACAATAATAATTGACGATACGATTCCCAATTTGCTGCCAATTTCAGTAATCCAATGGAATGAAAAACATAGATGTACAGTACATAAAATTAAAATCATCTAAAATATTTATTCTCAATAAGACTCTCATTTTTCAATGGATTCTTACTTTGATGGTATAAAAAAGTTTGTTTTTAACTTACGCGCGTATGTATGAAATATAAAGGTTAAGAGTAATATTAAGGTTTTAATAAAGAATATTCTATATCTTATTTTCTTGTTCACTATCATAAGTTTTAAGAATATTTAAGAACTTTAAATCAGTGAAAGTTATTAAAATCTTAAGAGATTGTAGTATCGAAGTGAAACATGCATACCAAATGCATATGTAGTTTTAATAAAAGTAATAATTTGATATTTTATAATGTACTTAGGAAATAAGTGATGGACCTCTTCAGTGATATTTTTTCGTTCTTTTTTTATAAGTCGAACATTAGAAAAATAAGTATTTTTAAATCAAGAGTTACACACTGTGTAAACGTTTGGTAACTTAAGTACAGCGAAGACCTTTGCCTGTTTTGTAAGTATTATCATTAAAGTACTCCATAGCATAAATATTATAATAAATGCCTACCGATCTGAAATCTAATAACTTTTCTAATATCAGCCTCGTAGGCTTTGAAGATTAAGTTAAATATAAAGTTAGTTGACTACTAACGAAGCGTGGAGCAACTTAGTCAGTTTGTTAGTTCGCTCATGTGATATTTTTCATTAAACTTACGTCAAAACGTCAGAGTTTATACATGTCCGAGAGAGTTATAAATAACGTAAACGATATTTTATTACAAGGTATATAAAAATATTATTTAAGGCAAGTTAAGTATATTAATTTGTTTATTGGCTGTTAGTTATTATGATGAAGTGTTATAGGTTTGTCGTGTTTGTTGATGTATGTGTTCTATAGCATCGTCGCACCGAAAATTTATCGATTTTGATCTGTTTATTTTTGCAAGATGTTACGTAATGTCTATACTATTTTAATGAGTGCAGCGTTTTTTAAGTTTTCAAATATTTTTTTATTGTATCACGTTAAAAAAAATGGAAAACTTTTATTTTAAAATCAATCAATCAAATAAAACCCAAACAATGTAGTGTCCTACGACTTACAGTACTATTTATAGTCGTATAACTAAGTACATGACTGATTAAAACTACACGTGTTAAAATAAAATTTTAATTTTAAGGTCATGTTTGCTTTAACGGATTTTCATAATATATGTAACACAATATTTATAACAGTAGAATTCTATTTTGTAAGCTGTGTAATATAACTGGCCCATCAGGCGTCGTCGTCAAACCATTATTGTCCCACTGCTGGGCACGGGTCTTCTTTCAGAATGAGAGATATGTAGGCCATAGTCCACCGCTCTGGCCAAGTGCGAATTAGTAGACTTCACACGCCTTTGAGAACTCTTTTTTTTAGAGAACTTTCAGGTGTGCAGGTTTCCCCACGATGTTTTCCTTCGCCGTAAAGCAGTGAATATTAATTTCTTATACATACATCATTTTTAGATAAATCAGTGGTGCGTGCCTGGGTCTCGAACCTCGGTCCCTCGATTGAGAGGCCGACTTTTAATCAGTAGGCTATTACACAGACATACCTACAGAGTATACAGAGAGCATACAGGGTGTAGTAAAAGGAAATTAAGGTAACTTATGCAACTTGTAACTACCTACCCAACCGTACCTTCCTTCCACAAAAGATGATTTGCTCGCACGTTTCGGTAGCTCATAATTTTACAATTAAACTAAGTTTCCGACAAATACGAACTTCATCAAAGGGATTTGATTAATTCAATTAATGCGTGCCAGACATACATGGGAACATTGGTTAAATGAGTTACCTTGTGGATGTTAAAATTTCATAACATTTCCTGCGTAGAAGAAGTATAATATTATTATTTGCTATTCAAGTATTGAAGGTTAATATATCTTCACGTTTTATTTATGTTTTGTTATATACCTATTTCATTTTGTAAATATGATCGAATGTATTAGGTAATATTTTTGACTTTATAAAAATGATGCGTTCGATGATATTATATGGAATTGCACAACGTGGGTTTTATAATAATATTTTCGTATTCGTATGTCAATAAGTAACGTAAAAGTACCTAAAGTGACGAGTTTGTTAGTTCTATATATTTATATAAAACTAACAAAATCCTCACTTTAGGTGTTTCGTCATATAACAGTTTGAAGTTCGTTTGTAGCACCTATTACAAATAAATGATAAAAATATAAAGCTAATTAAAAAGGTACACATATTAAAATAATAACTGTGTTCACCCTCAATATATTAATATCCATTCTGAGCCTAGATTAACTCCCGAGAGGGCAGATCAGGGGGCTAATATCCAGAACTAATGTATTATGATACATAATTTATCAGAGATTGATCTTCAGATCCTCTGAATAAAATATTAAGTATAAAATCAAAATGGGTATATAAAACATTACCTGAAGCTTTCTTTGTAGATGTTATTATATATTTCTTTATATTTTTGAACGGAATCTTCTTATACCTTTTTACTTATACTGCGCGAACTGAGGAATATGAAATTTGTCATATTTAAAGTTAATGTAGAGATGAAGTGCAGAAACATAAGATAAGCGGTATAATGTCATATATTTATGTCAAAAAACGCATTACTAGTTTTTTTATAGTATGGAAGTAGCAATCGAGTATGCAGTCCACCTGATGGTAAGCGGCTACTACAAACCAACCACAAAGGGTTCTATCACCTCCAAACTACGAGGTATCGCGCCACTACACGCTCGCCCGCCCGACGGGCGCCAGCTCTGACACGCAGGGTTCGACCCCCGGCCAGAGAGAAATCTGAATGATGAGTTAAGATTTCTGTTCTGGGTCTGGGTGTTATGTATTCATCTTTGTATGTCCATGTCACTCACGACACAGGAGAAAATTCTAAGCCTTACCCTAAGGTGCTATGAGTATAGAAAGCGTTTATGTTTATGATATCTATTGATCTTCATTATTGTCGTACTAATTTTTGTATTTTAAGTTGTAAATAAAATTAAATTTAGATAGATAGATATAGATACCATAAACATAAACGCTTTTTATACTCATCGCCCCTTAGGGTAAGGCTTAGGATTTTCTCCTGTGTCGTGGGTGCCATGGACATACAAAGACGAATACATAACACCCAGACCCAGAACAGAAATCTAAACTCATCATTCAGATTTCTGTCTGGCCGGGGATCGAACCCGGGACCCACTGCGTGTCAGACGGGTATGGTGACCGCTCCACCACGTAGGTCGTCGATTAGATATATATAGACGATTTCTATATGTATTATGTGGTTTGCAGGCTGGAATAAATAAAACTTACATATGGAAGTACCTTAACTAAGTCTGTTACTGCGTGAACCATCAGCTGTGGGTTTTTTTACCTAATTAAAAAAATTAACATGACATACGTCTAACTGGAATATATATTTTTTAATTTTTCGGTATTTATCAGTTATCTAGCCTATGTCACTCTATCAATTAATACAAATTCAACGATACGTCAAATGTAAAAATCAGCCAGGGTGTTTTGTCCAATACATACTCGTACATAGCACAGCAGTTTATTCATTTTTTGTAATTATTATTTTTAATTTTTGAACACTAGATATTGAAAGTCCCATGTAATTTTGAGACGAATACAGTGCGAATACCCATTTCATTTCATTAAAATTCCAGGAAAATATAATTTAGGTCAATTTTAAGGATTTCAGAAATAGCAAAATTCTTTGTGTGGAATTAATTTCTTTTGAAATCTTTTAAAGGCGAAGGCATTGAAATCCTTCTTTTCATTCGTATATATAATAAACGCCCGCATAGAAAAGTGTTTAAGAAATAAATGGTATTTGTAAGTATGTTGAAGATGCATCTATATACGCACAGAACAGTTGTTTAGATGTGTATGTTGTGTATAGTGTTGAACCGATTTAATTTTTTTATAGTTTCAAACGTGACTAAAAAATCTTCAAAATTAATGGATAATTATAGCATAGCACCTTGAATACTAATAAATATAACAAGCGATTCACGGGTATTGGCTAAATTAGAAGCTTTACTTTTGCAAAATAAAGGCCACCGGTCCCTGTGCTTGTATGAAATCCTAGAGCTAATTGGATTTCAGGTGAAAAGCGTTGATTTAATTTCGACTGCCAAATTTGCCGCTATTCAGCGTCGAGAAAGCTCTTATTGCATATTTTAACAGGGAATGAAGTTTCCGGCATCTCATAATTATAATTATTTGTAACTTTCTTACATTTATTATACTTATTATATTATATATTATATTATTGCGTTATATTCTATTTTATTATAGCTTTTATTTCTTTTCAAGAAATACTTAGAAAACTAGAGGTATATTAAGGCGGTGTTTGTATTATCTATAAATATTGTTATCATATTATCATTGTTAAATTGAATTCAAACAATAAAACATTTTTGTCCAATTTTATTGACATACATTTCTCAAACATATGATAAACGATATTTACTTTATACAGTCTTGTGGCTGACGCAGACGACGTTGGATTCAAAACACCGTAAATTTATTCCATTTCAAGTTCGAATCTCTCAAACATACTGCGAAAATAGTACAGAAATCCTCGGTTCCTTTTATTTGTTTAGCTTTGAAGGTATCGTAAAATTCAACACTGTTTGTAAAAAAATTATATCTTATCAATAATAACAGGTAAAATATTTGAAACGTTTTAAATAAAGGTTTTATAAAGTACAACATAATTAGATATATTTATAGAAATATATGTATCTATGATACCTTCCTCAAATCTCATATCTCAAATATCGTTCTTGTTTAGATACATATTAAACATACCATAACATAATAAACATACCATCACAAATAATATATTTTTATTAGTATTAGTCTGTTTTGAAGGTGGTAGAGCTCTTTGTGGTTCTACTCCGGAAGCACCACCGCCACACCTATTACTACCTAATAACAGCAGTGTTATGCGCTGTTGTGTTCTGGTCTGAAAGGTGTGGTAAGGGAGACATACTTTTCCGGGGCATTCCATCTTAGTCCTCAGGGGTAGCAACACATCTGTGGTCAACCTTAGGTGAGACTGTAATCTTACCTAGGGTTGATTACAGATGTCCATGGGCGGCAGTGGCCACTTACCATCAGGTGAGCTGCATGCTCGTTTGCTTCTATCATACTTTAAAAAACAAACACGAATATTGTTGGATTAAAATAATACTTGTGACGTAATTAGGTGTAAATCCCTCGAAGGTCCCGCGTTTCCGATCTGAGATACCCGAGAAGTAGCGAGCACTAAATTACATGCACGGGAGACGAAATTAAAATCTGTGGTTGAATTTAGGAGCACCACCACCGCTAATAAACTTACGTAATATGTTTCTACTGAGAAAGAGTATTTTTCAGTAAAATTGCGCAGTAAATGAGCAAACACTTCAACGTTTGCGAGTTGCAAAAGTTTGGACGGCTCCTACAAATTAAGTTAGTTTATTATCATTTTAAGAGGGACGCTTTTTCGGATAATTTTTGAGGTCAAAATAATTAATAAGAGTTGCTTAAGAAAAAATGTATTAAAATATCTTTAACTAGATTACATTATTTTGAATGATAGTTTCATATTAAATAATTTAACTTTAAACGTTTAAAGTACAGGAAATATTTATTAGGTACGTGATCTTTTTGGTAACGATCTCACGGCAAAGGAATTGTTAAAAGTTCAAATCCGAAGGGAAAATAAAGCTTGAAATTAGTTGCGTAAAATTTATTAATTTTCCAAAAGTACGTGTTAAGAATACAATAATATTTATAATAATAATATAAGAATATTTATGTAGGTATCAAAGAATATGTAACTTTATTCCAAAAAGTATTAATGAAGTTAAAACCCTTAGTACATAGACGTCGGTGACACCACTACATCGCCTTTTTCTATGGCTGATCTGAAAAGCACAGAATGATTACAGAAGTTCATGGATAGTAATACTTACATTCTAATGAACTCTATACTGCTTGACTTATTCAAATTTATAAAAAAACAAGGTACAATACGTGATGTTCTCTGGGGTCGTTAACTGAAAATAGCCTCCTTACCGCCTCTATCAGCTTCCGAGCGATTTGCCTTGCATTTAACGCGTTATTGCGTCTTTTGTACGATCAACTTTTTATGCAGCACATTATAATGTTTTGCATAATCGATTTAATTAACCTTCTTCACATATTATGTTCAAAACTTTACGTATTATAACTTTATTATGAATTAAAGATATTTTTTCCTGTCTAGTAGTAGTTTTAAAGTATTTCCTTTTAGCACAGTAAGTATTTTTGAGTCCGCTCGAGTTTTCGATGATAATAAAAAAAAAACGGTATTTACATTAATTAAAAAAACCTTTTTAATAAAACGTTAATAACATACTACTTATGTGTAGATAACTATGCTAGTGCCTAGGAGATGTTTGGTTCTTTTGTAATAAAATTGCGTTTAACAATCGATTATTATATGTTATTAAAGTCATACACTCAATATAAAACTTTTATCCGATTTTACAAAATGTATGTTTGTCTATAAAGAAGATGTCAAGCTTTTAGGGCTTAAATATCCGGCCTTAAGCAGCGAATAGTCTTTCTTTTGTAATTTAATAGCGGGCAATAAACCTACTTATTTGGTATGACTTTTATTTTCAAAACTTATTACTTTTTATTCGATACTATAAGATTACTAGTACTACTCTATTTGAGTTGTTACATTTCAACTGTTTTTATTGTAAAAATTATTCAATTACTGTACAAAAATATATAACCACGCACTAAAAAATCGAATGCGACGCCGCGTGCAAAAGCTCGTAATATTATAAGTCAGTCTAGGTGCTATTTAAAACAACGAAGATTTAAGATGTTTACACTTGCCACCGACGTTGGGAAACCACTTTCCCGAACCTCGCTGTCGGCGCTAAATCTCTCGCGGTGAGCTGAACACGACTTCAATCCCTTGTTTTTATTGCGGCGCTCTTAAATGAACCCTGAAATTATTATTTTCCTATAATTGAGCACTTTTTCACCTTCATATTCTTCCGTTTTATATAATTATATATGAATTTATTAATAAAAGAAGAAGAATATTTCGTATTAACAATACTTTTGGAAAATTATGTATAGGTACATCAAAAACTAGTAGTTCTTATAATTTGAAAGATTTTTGTGTAAAACACTATCGCAAATGTAAATACCTTTTATATGTTATATGTATTTACATTTGCATCAATTCGAAAATATTCACTATTTTTTTACTATTAGGCAAATAACAAAAAAATATAGTTATATTTTTGTTTATTAATAATATTTTTTTTATAAGGTAAAAGTGGCAAACGAGCAGTCAATATGATAAGTGGCCACCCATGCCGCCCATGGACATCTGTAAGCAACTTCATACAGAACAGGGATTCTATCTGAAGTCAGTCATAGATGAGTTGCCAGTCCCCAGGACTGACAGGTCATCACATATGAAAGTTAGCCGGCAATCACACCCTTCTGCCGAGACGCAGGAACTGCTTCAGGCCAGAAATAGGTTTAGCGGCGTTACTTCCCCAGTCGTTCGTTCGTCGTTCTACCAACTTCAGAAATTCCCAAACCCAAAATTTACGCATTAAATAACACCAAATTTCGAAATTACTGAAAATAAGTACTTGTGTTACGTCTTGATCAAAAAAGGTATTAGGTAATACTTGTTTTTAATATATTAAATACAATTTCGATCACAAAGCATGAAAATCATTATGCTTCATAACGATACCGGGATTACGATACAAAAAAGTTTGACATTAAAATTTTCGAGACGTCAATTGTATCTAGTTTCATTTTAATGATGTTATTCTACGCATGTCATATTGACATGCCGACTAGATTATTGTATTTATTGGCACCGTTATAATATGTTATCGATTTCTTAACTAAATAATAATTGAAATTTGATGGTGTATATTTGAATTTTTTGCAATAACTTTGTTAGTCGTTTTTGATTGGGAAAATTTGATCATCATCAAATTTTTGATTTTGTGTATTTAATAGAATTTGTCCAACAGTGTCGAAATGATAGAAAGCCATTACATTGTTAAAAGAACAAAGACTATACTTTTTCTGCGTTAATTAAATTAAAATGACTTTTCGTACTGCCGATTGCTTGAGAGAAAGGGTATTTCTTTCTCCCAAGCAATCTTATATATAAAATTCTCGTGTCACAATGTTAGTTACTCCTTACTCCTCTGAAACGGCTTTACCGATTTTTACCAAATTTTATATGCATATTCAGTAAGTCTGATAATCGGCTACTATCTATTTTTCATACCCCAAAGTGATAAGGGTTGTTCACCCTTAACATTTTTTTTTTTAATTTTTGGACAAAATATTTTGTTTTTATTTTTTAATAATGTGGCATTAAAAATATATACAACGCAAATTTTTTACCCTTCTATCACCAACTGCTATTTTTTAATAGCCATTTTAGTAAGTTTAATCATTTATATGGCAAAACAACGTTTGCCGGGTCAGCTAGTGGATTTATAAAATAACGTAGATAAAATAAATATTTAAATTTTTATATTGTAATTTTTGCAATTGCTATCTAATTTTGATGGCAGAATTAGATTTACTTATACGGGATTTCTTTGAAATATTTTTTTCTTTGAGTTTGCAATTTTCTTATACTGTGTCATTATATTAAAGTGAAAACGTTAATATAAGTATCCCACTACCTTTGTTATAGTTTATAATAATAATAATACACTTTATTGTACCCAAAAATATATTAAAAAATACAACAATAGATAATACAATTTTAAACAATACAAAAGGCGGTCTTATCGCTAATCAGCGATTTCTTCCAGACAACCTTACGGTGCGGAGTTAAAGTAGGAATGAAACAAATATAGGTAGGGCACAAAATATAAGTTTTATGATTAAACACGTACATATAGAAATAAATTAAAGAAAATAAAGCACATACCATAAAAGGAAAAGAAGACATGAAAAACTGTTTTAGAAGTGAGGTTGTGAAAAAGCATTAAGAAATAAATTATTACACATTGAAGACAGCTTATGACACAAAAGGAGATTAAGGAACAGAAATAGATAAGGAAAATTAGAGTTGCAGGTAATAGGATTTAACAAGGTGTTTAAAAGAGTGTAAGGATTGT
>MOOZ01002833.1:194740-212081 GCA_002930495.1 Cecropterus lyciades
AAAAGTCACTAAACTCAAACTATAAATCGAATGATTGTGAAAAAACCTACAGCTTAAAAGTATTTACTGAAATTTTAAAATCCAGTACAACAATATTTATACCAATACTGCAATATCTATACCAATATTAAATTTGGACCTCATTTACGAATCATTTTGAAACGTATATACCATAATTTGTGGTACGATATATCGTAAGTTATGTACATTATTATTTTCAATCGCTCGATTGTTGCTATTATATTATATTATTAGTCAAGTTAAATTGTTATAAACGAGGAAGGGACTAAAGAACAGACAAACAGACTGACAGAAAGTGAGTTGCAACGTAAAATATTAGGTACATGGGATCCATTATTGCCATTCAGCAAAATTCAGCAAATTAACCCCTTAAATGTAGTCAAATTAATAAATCATTATTCATCTCTCATAGCCGCGAAGTCCGGTAATTTATTACGTCCTAAAATCAATTTCATTATATTTAAACGATCGTAAATACTTTTAAACTCAATTTTATTGATTAACCTTTTCATTTTTTTTTATTTATCATTATTACTACAAGGGAGCACCTCTTCAACGCTTTTAAAACATGAATGTTTCAAAGTTGTTAACATCATCGAATGACTTTTTTATATTTAACTAGAATTTTAATTATTAACCGACTTCAAAAAAGGAGGAGGTTCTCAATTCGACTGTATGTCGTGTGCGCGTTTTGTACGCTCATCTTATGAGGCATATCATTGAGAGGAGCCCCTCCCTCTCAGGACGTGGCTGGCGTTAACACCAGCGTCGGCCGACGATGCCGGGCCGCGAATGTAATGCGAACGTTTTCTCGTGACCTGGCATCAAACGTTCAGATGAACGCCGCGAAGTTTTAGTCGGTAGAGATATCCTTTCTGCACCCCCGGGTAGAAGAGGATCCATGAGGATTTCTTCGCGTAAAAAAAAAATAGAAAAAAGGTTGGAACATAAAAGAAAACGTAAAACTAAGCGAGCCTAGGCAACAGAATATATTGAACGCCGACTTCGGGACTATGTACTATGTACTGTGTATGTAAAAAAAACCAACATATATTTAAATTATTTTGCTTGCATATAATTTAATTATTTGCTTGTATAAAGTCGGTTTCTATTTATTTTCATACTTGTCAAGTATGAAAATAAATAGAAACCGACTGACCGGTTGAGAGATATGGCAGACTCGATTGATATGTATTACATACACAAATTCCCTAAGTACTCTTTTATTACAGTGAAAAATTGGATCTATTCCGGATATCCAGAAATGATTATCTTTTCTAAAAAATTAGACACATGTATACATTCATAAAGTTGGTTCACTTACCTTTAATAGGCACCCGTAGGTAGGATAGTATCTGTTTCTTCGTTATTATGATGAGAAGCCTTGGTTATAACTTGCCAATTGCCATGAAAGGTTGACAATCAAAATAAAACTTATATGCTTATTCAGTACTTTCATAAAACAGCCTTAAATAAAAAAAAAAAAGATTTTATATCTTTTACGCCATAACATTAAAGTATTTTATATATTTGGGGAATTTGAAGTAACACTTATTCATTATTTAACAGGTTTAATAAACGTGAATTGGCCGTGTATATTCATGTGCTTTTTTAAGAAAATTTATCTATTTTAATTCTTTAATTTATCAGCCGATTTTCAAAGTTAAAAAAAAATGTTATTCAAATTTAACATACCTACTTGACGAAACCTGGAATTAATATATAAGACTCACATAAAACTTGCTAGAACCACAAGACTAGGATTTATTATTCATCCGTCTTCGAATCATCCGTTTTATCTGGCTCTTACTTCTTCTTGGAGGTTTACTCGATAAATGAGATACGAGTACGTGTGTAAGCTTTAGTATAACGCGCAAATAAAGACTAAGTTATCCAGCAAGATATTTACGCTACTTTTCTACTATTTGCAAAGATAATTTGACTCAACATTTCGAATACCCACGTAGATGAACAGTTATTATAGTAGTGATACTCTAATGTCGTCTCACGCCAGGGATCCGAGGTTAAAATCAGGCACGTGAATAAAGGTCGTAAATAAATAGTCGAAAATCAAAATACGTTTAAGCACAATAAACAATTTACATAATATTTATGGTTCTAATACTTTTTTATATGAATGGAACTGTTTCGAAAGCTACAACCAACCCTCAAACGAACCTCACTGTTGGCTATGGACATTTGTAAATGGGACAAAAAATTTTTGAAGTGTAACAAACATGTTTTGTGATACCTGTGGACTAAATTTATACACCTCATTTTTATACATCTCTGATTAACCACATATTCAAACAAAATGTATGGACCATATCCATGCATATAAATTCAATATTATAATATTTCATATCACTGATGTTTGTGAAGTTAAATTCAACCGGATGCAAATGGCGTTGCATCCAAACCGCTGTATGACTTGCTTGACAAATGACTGCAATTCTGGCTACGACGGCACTACGATAATGGCAAATTGTTATGTTGTTACGAGATTATACTAAGTAGGGCTCGGATAAATGTGTATTAAAGTATACAAAATATGTACATATAATTTGAAATATATAAAATATGGAAAAAGAAAATTACTTGAATGTAACGTTTTTTTTAGATACAATAATTGTTTTCCCTAAACCTTCCGTTTCTCTGATATTATTTAAACTGCAGTATACGATTTTATGCATGTGAAGCAGTTCATGCGTTTCGTTGGAACAGTGTGGATACCGACTAACTTAAATACTTGGCAGACATCTTAGTCTTCAAAAGTGGTAACGCATCTGTAATTGATTTCTGGTAGAACTGTTGTTCTATGTGGTGTTGTTTATAGACGTCTATGGGCGGCAGTAACCACTTACCATCTAGTGAGCTGCATGCTCGTTTGCTACCTGGACTTAAAAAAAAAGAATACTTATTGAACTGTGATTGGGTGTTACACTTTTAAAATTTCCACCTTGTAAACCATCATATTTTACGTACAGTACCTCTCTGTGAAATTATTGGGCAGATTTATGAATTACTTTTATTCTTATGCTTGAACGTTCTATGGAAATCCTTTAATCTATTCTTTGTTAAACAAAATACAATCACAAACAGAGACAAACACTTACCATGATGGATTTTCGTTTAGGTGGCTTGAGGCAATTAGATTTTAGAAAAAAAAACGCAATTATAGATTTTGTGGTTCGGATCCTTTTTGCTAAAATTATGGCGCTCTTTAAGATCACGTGAGGACTTAAGTACATGATTTAAGATTTTTTGCAAGGATTGAGGCCCTTAACCCCTTCTCTCTCCCTATTCCATGGAATCGTCAATGAACAAACTTTATTCGTTTCTATTACAAAGTTTTTAGCGCTAAGTGTATAATCTGTCGCTGGTATTATAATATTCTTTTTCTGTAGCCTTTAGAGAATGATTAATAGCTTTGCCTTAGTCGTATATTTAATTAGAATCAAAATTCTTTAAAAAAGTAGTAATTACGTTTAAGTGTATAATTTATAACAGGGCACTAAAACGCTAAAGCAATAACGTTTTCAATAAAGAAAAAATGTGACTTTTGGCACTTATAATTAATAACTAGTCTTCAGACCTCTTTAGTTAGAACTAATGAGAAGAAATTCTTGAAAGAAAACGCCTAAAAAGTTAATTTGTAATGAAAGGATTCCGGCCAGTTAATATTCCTAAAATGGTTATTTGCAGTAACTTTATATAAATTAACTATATGTGACTTGAGTTGTCGTCAACTCATTATTGTTTCGCTGTTGAGAACGGGTTTCCAATCAGAATGAGAGTTTTAGGCCTCGGTCCACTGCGCTGGCCAAGTGCGAATTGGAAGATTTAATACACCTTTGAGCGTTATTTTTTGGGAACTCTCAGGTATATGGAGTTCCTGAGGAGTATGGTGATGTTTTCCTTGGATGTTTTCCTTTCTTAATATACGAAACAGTTTAGTAAAATTTTACGATTTACGATTTAAAGCTACTGTTACAAAAATAAGTTAATAACTAATTAAGTTTCGTAACACTGTCTTGAAAATAATAAAAAAATTCTTAAGCTTAACTTACAATAAATCTCGCTTCCTACGTTTACGATTTCATTAGACGTCAAGTAGAAACATTCCTACGTGGACTTGTTTCCGGCTAAAGCTTCACAAGACAATTTTTAATTTACCTATAAGCTACCGCATACAAAGGGTCTTTTTTTTCCTCAGAAACAAAAGGATACAAAGTCTGGTAAACACTTGTTTAAACAGCTGCATTACTTTGTATGTTATAATATTTAAAGAATCGACGAAACACTTGGTGGAGCGGTCACCATATCGGTCTGACATGCAGTGGATCCCGAGTTAGATCCCCGGCCAGACAGACATCTGAATAAAGAGTTTAGGTTTCTGTTCTGGGTCTGGGTTTTTGTGTATTCATCTTTATGTGTCCATGGTACTCACGACACAGGAGTAAATCTTTCTGTGGGGCTATGAGTATAGAAAGCGTTTAATATAATTTTAAACACTGTAATGAAAGATTTAAGAGTTAAGGTTTAAGTACACATTTTATGCAAGTTATTAGTCATTTTTGAAAGTGGTAGAACCCTTTATGGATTAATTAGGGAGATACTATCGCTATATCTTATTTTATGTAATAACAGCAGTATCAAGCGCTCCTGTATTTTAAGTCGGCAGGTTTGGTAAGGGAGACGTATTTATACGAGGCGTTCCAACTTAGTCCTTACAAGTGACAAATGTTACACAAGTGCTCTAATATTATCTGGGGTAATTACGAATGTCGATGGGTGGCATTGGTCACTTATCATCAGATGTTCATACTCATGGTGGTCAGGTGGATATGATAGACATTTCTTACTTACCCCAAATAAAGCCATCTCACTCAATACAGAACCCGCATGAAGCAAGGCCATAATCGTGTAGTTAGTTTCTTATTTCTGACGCGGGAATGCAATGAATGAATTAAGTCATTGTAGTCTCTTCCTGACCTGGGAATGAATCAATGCACGCATGCGGATAAAAGTAAAAAAAAAAACTATCATAATATGAAATTTAAAACTATCGTGTAGGCGTCGCCCTATTTTAATTTTACTTTCTATACGTACCTCCGATAAGGAAAGCACATCGAAAATTTAAAAAAATCCTTAAATTCAAGCGTTTCAGGACTGGGTTCCCAACAAGTGGCTAAAATTTACTTCATTATTATTTCATGGAGAAATTATAAAATTTCTCCATGATGGGATGGCCTGAAAATTACACAAGATTTAAACAATTACATAATCAATAGAAATATTTTAAATATATGTTACTTACTTTTTCACTAGAATATTTTATGTTGATACAAAATACAAAGTACCTTCAACGACCAAACTATGTAAATTTTCACAAAAGTGTTTTCAAAGACGCAAAGAAGAAGCATAGATATGAAGCCTTATAAAAGTCAGTGTGTTTGGGTTCACTTCGGAAATTTCGTTCCCTTTTTCACATTTGACTTTTATATATTCACTAGGAGTACCCGCGTTTACGTTTGCGCAGACTATAATTACAAGTACGATTATGTTACTGCTTTACACAATGACGCTTGTAAATAAAAGATGTAGTACTTATGAGTATATATTTCTGAAACACGTCTGTGTCTGTATCTACTGTTACACGAACTAACCAAAGCTTGCACCGCGCTCACACACACAATATATATCCATCCATTAGACTTTTGAGATCCACTGCTGGATACAGACCTTCCCTAATGGCGGTTATGTCATTTAATCAATGGCTCCTGGTATGAGTGTTGGCGATAGTAGTGGGTGTTGATTTCATCAATTTTACATCCAAGGAAATATTCCAAGAAAATAAAAACTAATTTTTATATCTAACTAAATCTAAAATATCACGATCCTACATTTAATAGTGTGTAATTTTTATACAGAATTTTGACCTTCTTTATTATGGAGATATCCGTCATGGTTACACTTCTGTCAGGGGGGTGACAGAAGTCACCCTTGACAATCCTTCTGTCTTTCTCTGTATGGCTTATTCCAAATAAATTTGTAACCTTAATTTCTCATCTAAGAGCTAGATTAAACAAATGAAATAGGTGTTCTGTTATTTATAATTTATAGGATTTCTTTAAAATAATTTTCAGTTAAGCAGGTTGATTTTCCAAAAAGGTGAAATAGATGTTTCACTATACCAATCCAGGAAACTAAGTTTTATACTGCTTGAATCAAAATGGATTAAGAAATAAACTGGCAATCATTATTTCACCCTCTTCGTAATTGATTTACCAAAAACGGTGAACTGGATGTTCACTTCTATCACATTACATATAAAACTAGAAACTAAGCTTCATTGACCTTGCATCTATATAGGGAAATATTCATGAAAACCCCTATTTAACCCTCTTAGGGATTGATTTTCGTAAAACGGTGAAAAAGGTGTTTTATTATATCAAACCACAAAGCCAAATAGTCAGTTTCATTGATCCTTTATCAAAATTGGCGGACTTCTAAACAAACTTGCGACCCTAATTTCACCACCTTTGATTTGGGTTGATTACTCAAAAGTGGCGAAATAAATGTTTCATTTTATTAAACCATAAAGCCATATACCAAATTTCATTGAACTTGCATCAAAATGGCGGACTTCCGAAAAAACTGTCAACCCTTATTTAGCTCTCTTAGTGGTTGATTTTTCAAAAATAGTGCAATAGACGTTTCATTTAGCTTGCGTCAAAAGTGACGGACTTTTATATAAAACTTTCGATGACTAAAAAAAAACGTCATAAAAGGAAGCCCTTGTCAAAAATTTCATGTTTCTACCTTCAGTAATTTTGGCTCCGCGATGTTCAGTCAATACGTGAGTTTTTTTTTAACAAACGAGCATGCAGCCCACTTGATGGTAAATGACTACTGTCGCCCATGGGCATCTGTAATCAACCCTAGATAAGATCAAAGTCTCACCTAAGATTAGCCACAGTTGCGTTGCTACGCCTGAGGACTACGATAGAATGCCTCGGAAAAGTATGTCTCCCGTACTACACCCTTCAGACCAGCAATACAACAGCAAATAACGCAGCTGTTATTAGGCAGAAATGGGTGTAGTGGTGGTGCTTCCGGAGTCTTACCACAAAGAGTTTCTATCGTTTCGCTTTAATATATATGGATTAGGCATATGCAAATCTTAGTTTAAAAGTAACAGTTTGTATCAAATTTCCAGAATGAGATGTAATAGATTTATTAATTTTTTTCGAACCTTTCGGGAAATGAGGTTGGATCTCACTCCACGGTGCTTCGCAAATATGTGTTACATAATAAAATTCAGGCATCCGTAACGTAACACATGTATTACAAATCCCTGTCAAGGCTTTATTTTATGAGAACAATTCGCGGCTCACTCATTTATCGAGGCACTGAAACGAGTGTACAAAGGTTATTGTTTCCAAAATCAAGTTGCATTTTTTTATAGTACGGAAGTAGCAAATGGGCATGCAGCCCACCTGATGGTAAGAGGCTACTGCCGCCCATAGACATCTGTAATCAACCTTAGGTAAGATCAAAGTCTCACCTAAGATTGGCTACAGATGCGTTGCTACCCCTATGGAATAAGATGGAATGCCTCGGAAAATTTGTCTTCCCTTTAGACCAGAACAAAACAGCGCACAACACTGCTGTTATTAGGCAGAAATAAATTGTCTATAACTTTATAAAAAACATACATAAATTAGTCACTTTAATAATAAACCCCATAGCTATATTATAAATACTCCACAATTATTTCTCTTGTCAAGTTTTTATTTTATTTATTTAAATTGTTAGGAGTGATTGTTGGTAGTTTGTTGGATTACTATTATAGTAGTTGGGTTAAATAATTGTTGAGTAGTAGAACACCTGTTTCTTATGTTCATTCGATTGATATATTCTTCAAATTATTTGTTTAACTATATACTTTCAATACTTTCATTTAACTATTTTCTGGACAAGAATCTTATATTTTTGATACTTCCCAATCTGTCGTCAATGACAATTGTCACCTACGTTAAGGGCTAGAAAGTAACCGCTTGGCCACCTTACGCGGATAGCGAAAAGCGGGACGATAAGCTTAAAGAACAATTGTATAGAAGTAATGTACTTCAGACTACACTTCAGACTAGAAAACACAAATAAAATCAATTTATAAGTTTTACCCGCTTACCTTAACTCATTTTCCTCGTTCTTTTTGTAGCAGCTTGAATATATGAATGCCAAGTAAATGTTCCAAGAGTACACAACGTAAAGATACGTGCTAACAATAGCTATCATACTACTCGTAATATAGTTTAAGGATAAAAGATAGTCCTCGTGAGGCAGAACTTTTTGGTTATGGTATGTTCTTATATTAGAGTTGGTAGCTCAGGGGATTAAATCAATCTACACTAGATGGTCTACGCTTGACTTTACTGATAAAGTAAGTGCGTTGATAAATGGAATTCATAAAAGAAAAAGGGTTTATTATTACAGTACACAGATCCTATGTGATATTAAAAATATGCCTTGTTACGGTGTTGTTCTGGTTAAAAAGGCATAGTAAAGCGGATAAAGTAATAGGTATGAGACTTATTTTTTTGTGTAATAGATAGCAACGTATCTATGAGCGGCAATCAGATCGTATGCTAGAGAGACTAATAGTACATGAATTTTAGAGATCAATTCCACAACAAAAGTTTAGGGACATTAGATTCCATAACATAGAAAAACTGAACTCCAAATGGTCATGATTCTCGCATGAATTTAACTGTACATAAATATGTTGTTCAGTTTTAAAAACAAAAGTCTCGAAGTATGTAGTTGCCTGACCTGTTGCGTGTTGCTAGGAGTCTACATTCTGGATGCAGTGTATAAAATGATTTTTTATGCTTTATAAATACAAATATTACCGTAATGCTCGTTTGCTAATTTTATAATTCAATTTTATAAAAAAATCATATCGGTAAACACAAATAGTCTAAATTTATTTTAAATATCGTTATGGTTCAAAAATACACAACATTATTTACTAGCACGTCGATCTTAATTGATATCAAGTTATCTCCTACATGATGTTACTTTTCATATAACTGAAATGAAAAACTTCCGAACCTGAATATAAACTGTATTTTATTATATTTTCCGCGAGCTATAAAAAGAATTGAAATATCTGCTCGCTCGGTTGGCGGTCTTATATTATTGCTCTGTGCAGTGTTTATGGAAAACAAATATTTCACTATTTGATAATATGCACTATTTGATAATAAAACCAAAAAAATCAGCGAATTCTAAGATGAACACGGTACTGTAAATATTAACAATAATGATAATATAAACAATAATGCGCATCGTGGCTGAATTGTAAGCTCCAAAATCTATAAATATTATAAAAGGAAGTCCCCGGCCGCGTCTCTCTGTCTGTCCGAAAGCGATAAACTCGAAAACTGAAAAACTGATTTTTATACGGTTTTCAACAATAGAAAGAGTAATTTCTGAGAAAGGTTTAAATATATAATTTAATATGTTTGTATGTAAATTAGCAGAAATACGGCGATAAATGTTGATGAGGTCGCAAAAAATCTCGCCAACTGGGAGCTTTCCACGCGAACGCCGTGTAAACTAGTATAAATACAGTTGAGTAATGTATTAACGAATTAAAAATCTATGAAAATGCTAAAAGTAAGTCCGCGATAGCATACCACTATCTCATAAGGTTGACTTACAATAACCACTTTTATGTTCAAATTTTTTGTTAAAAACATTACGTTACTTTCAAAGCTATTTCTTTAATTCAATATTAATCCTTATCCAAATGAATATGTTAATTAGCTTAGACATTTAATGCAAATTAAAATTATCCCATACACTATATCAATCCGATGAATTGTTTTTGAGATATCGTCGTTAGAAGTAATTTGCAGCGAAACATTTAAAGCTCGGCGAGCTAGCGTTCTTTCCTGGAGATGCCTACGGCGAGTGCGTCCCCTCTGCCCCGCATCACTCGACCGCCTGCTCTTCTATACTTCTATTCTAATATTATAAGGAGGAAATCTTTGTATTTTTGTATGTGTTTAATTAATAAACTCAAAAAGTACTGAACCCATTTTAATAATTCTTTCTTCATTAGAATTCTACATTATTCCAAAGTATAAAACCAAGGTGTAAAAAAATTATCAAAATTATTTTCGTCGCGTACGCTAAGACTAAACTATAGACGATATAACCAAAAAAAAATGTTCTACGATGTTAGAGCCCATACCAATATCTACATAAAACCTCGCGATACTATATGTCCAACTATACAATAGTTATATGTAACTACAACCACTTTTTACATTTTAAAATTTAATAAAAAAGCTGACCAAAATTAGGCTATGATAACCAAACTTTTGAAATTATTGATAATCCTTATCCAAATAAATCATTTCATATATAAACTGTTCCAATACCTGTAGATAACTTTTTAATTCAAGTCGGGCATTCCATTCAGAAGTAATTACGAAGTTAAGAAAATAAACACTGCCGCCGCCGCGCAATGGCCAGTATGGCCCCTCGCAAATCAGTCGTAGCGTATGCCTGGCTTAGTTCGAGAGCTATATTATCACTGAGAAACGAGTCAGTAAATGAGATAAACAAAATTATTGTGGAAAAAGTACCCGATAATTTTAAATGTTACAAATCGACTGACAGCGTGTGTATTGTCGATGATGGTACTACGCCGCACTAACCACAAGAATTTTTAAATTCCCTCAATCCTGCTGGCTTTCCATCTCACGAATTGAAATTGAAAGTTGGTACTCCCATTATACTATTGGTAAATTGAAACCTTTTTAATGTGTAATAGCACAATTCTTTTGGTGATTGGACCATGTGAGAACGTGATTATAGCAACAATCATCACCGGCCCCGTTTGCCCTTATAATAAATGAATCCCAGGGTCTTTCTCGATAGTTGGCATCAACCTAAGAAAAAATTGCTTTTCTTATGGGCATATGGCCTTTTATACGTCCTCTTTTCTCGAGTAGGATTTCATGAAAATCGATATGTTTTGTTGCCATCTACAATTAACACTGTTAACATAGTCTACCGTGATGCATTTTCATAAATAAAGCATACCTGAAATCTAAGTAAAAGAATGTAAAAAATACCTAAAGCTGTAGAGTGTAAAAAACTGCCCAGGTGCGAGTCTTACTCGCGCACGAACAGTTTCACCATTGCCTGTTTATATATGTATCCACGCTTGCAGATGTAAAGCCGAGAAATAAAAACACGAGACTGCAGTGCTAACATTAGTTTTATTGGCTCTCTGAGCATTCGCAAATTTTAGCTGCTTATTAGTTGATTAAATAAAACATTTCGTTAAAATTTGTGAATATGTACACAATCTTTTCCAAGTATATCAAGGGCAGTTGCAAAATTTCAGAAATGCTAGGATGGACGGATAGAGAGGGGAGGGGGCACCCCTCCCGTACAGAAACTCAATTCACCAAATCATTCGCGTTATTACGCAGTTTTAAGCGCGGATGAAACCGCGGAGATCTGTTAGTAAAATATAAAAATGAAAGCAGTAATAAAAATTGACGAGGTTTTCAAATATTTTGAGAGCTAATTTTGTTCGTATTGTTTGCAGATTGGAACTAAAATTTTGGTATCACATTTGCAACTGTGACTTAATAATTAAAATAATAAGTATGTATCAAAGCTAATTACATATTCGTATTAAATGATATGTATTAATATCGTACTGAGATATGTGAAATATATAGTAAGATTGACTTTCGTGCGACGAAAGTCAATCTGTTGCAGTTGTGTGTTCCCAATATATAATTCTGTTGCTAGCAAACGAACTTATTTAACAGACGCGGCGGAAGTTTCAAGCAGCGCTAATTTAAACTTACTCAACTGTGCTGTAACCGCGTATAAGCGAATTAAAATAGGCAGTACGGCAGCGTTGTTTTAGTGCGACACGTGCATAAGTCGAGTAACTTGAAGACTTCCAACAGAGTTGCGCAGTTGGGAGCGCGCACGGCATAACTAAACGGGCCGGTTCAAGTTGTGCTGAAAGTTCGCTTCTCGCTTCCTGTGTAGCGCTACTTTCATTTGTTTCATTAAGAGATGTCGCTTATGTTTCTCGCGACTTGTACGCGATTTAGCACGACGCTAGTGACTTATGCGCTAATGTTATGCCGTTTATCTTCATTCCGGAGCGGAATGACGTCTCCGCCTGCGTACTTTACAAACCATGTAAACTATTTGTTAAGTAATCATTTGCAGAAAACATTCATCAATATAAATGTATTATTGTGAACGTATAATGCAATAATAGGACTAGTTTGGTTTGAAACAAATTCTATAAGAAAAATCGAGTAGGTAATTGTAAACTATTCAATAATTGAAATAAATTTATTCAAAAGCAATTATGGCAAAACGGAAAAAATATTTTTATGTAGCGGTTGAAAATCAAAGACACATCAATAACGGGAATAAAGGAAAACTCAATTAAAGTACTTTTGTATCGGAATCTGTAATCTCGTTCCAGGGATAACGTCACACGCCACAAAAAAACGCTTTATTCATATTTTCCCGGATCGGGTCGCCCAGATTCCGTTTTAAAACTTGGTGCGATCGTCTACAGAAGTCATGTGCGTTTAAGAATCATTTGCGGCGCGCCTGTTGCATTAATCTGTCATTGTCCTCGCAGCAGATACGGAAATCGTTTTGCGTGACTTAGGTGCGATGTCCAATCTACGAAAATCTGTATTCCTTGTAATTTTCATTCCACAGCTTTTTTGTTTTATGTTCGGTTTGGTAGCATTTGCTCCAATCAATAACTTAAATATCAACAGATATTTATGTATGTGTACATGTTAATGATTATATCCTTCATTTAATGTAGTTTCAAACAAGCATAAATTATTAGACGATAATTAAGCTTTCGCAATTATTATATATGATATATATTAATCAATAAAACATTTTAGTTTAAACACAAAAGTTAGTTTTAAAACAAAATACATGATAATGTTAAATGTAAATATATAGGCTGTAGTATCAGACATCTTCAATTTACACGATGTATCAAAGAAATGCATTTGTTATAACATAATTTGTATGACTCATATTCGTTTGGAAAGAAGATTGAAAACAAGCTTCGAATAAAATAGGCAATTTGGAATCCCTATAATAGTCACTAAACACGCGGTATATTCTTGGAACCAGAAAATTTATCAAGTCTATATAGTTTAGATATTATGTCATTACACTGCATTTCTTTTGCGGTATTTTGCCACGAAATCGCATTTGTTATTTGCGCAACCTACGGGACCGCTCTGTTCTCATTTTTCTTTGTTTTTATTTAAGCTGACCTAGTTTAGCTAATCTAAGCTTCGTATACCACTCATTCCCAAGAGTACTGAAATATTTTTCAGCGTTTCAAGTTTATTTTACATTTACAAATCCTGTTTATGGTATAAGCTTCTCAAAAAGGTAAATAGACAACATAATACTTAATATGTAGTTGACTCAAAATATTTTATAGACGAAATAAATTTTTGAGTAAAAACATATTCCAACTTTCAAATATTTGTGCTTGCTTAACAAATCGATTTTAATAGGTTTATTTAGAGGGAATCTGAGGAATCATTTATGTTCTAGCCAGCTATTAAACTTCATCAATATTTCATGCAGGGTAACGATTGAAGTTTTCCCCTCAAAAATATATTGCGCGAACTATTCTAAGGTTATACAGATAGCAAATTCATTATTATCCGTTAAAACAATGTTTCTAATTGTTTGTAAAATTTTGCTTAGTGTTATAGATAACGTGATTATAAGATACCTTTGGTTTATTTGTTTATTTCAAAAGGGGTATATTCAAAGTATAAAATTTATTGATTTCTGTTATAACAATAATAATAATAGTTTATTGACGAAAAGAATTGTACATGCAGACTTATGTATTACAGCAGGCACATAGTGAAGTATACAGATAATGACGTCATTATTACTAAAATAACATAAGGATAGTGAACTCTGGTTCCATTGTAAGATATAACTTGAGTTATGGGTATCAGAAGTCTTACAAGAAGATAATATGACACCAGGATATCAGGTCGATTTCGGATCTGAGATTGTATAGAAATGTTGAGCCAACAGATAATATTATTTAAAACAAGATTAGTAAAAAAAGACTTAATGTAAGTATATAAGAATGCACCTATATGTGTAATACTTTATGTATTACATCCAAAAGTGATTAAACTCTCCACGTCCTCATATTTTTTAGTTAATAACCAATTATAGACTTTTACTTTGCACAGTTTAGTGTTAAGTGGAAATATAATTGGAAATATATTATATTTTAATTAACTACCAACAATGTATAAACGTCATCATTTATTGGTATTTTTGAATAGTTATGTTATACACGCACAAATTACCACGGTAGTAAAATAATATCCCAAATTCAACAACATTCAAAGATCAGTAGCTGTTAGATTACGAATAAAAAAGAAAGAACAAATATCTTATGTTACTGGGATTTTATAGCATCACAAAACGAGTAAAGTTATATGATGAAGTATTTGTTACATTTACCCTGAACACTAGCACAGTACAATATAAGACCACCTACTGTGCACACGAGTTGTTTCAGCTGTTACAGATCCGGAAAATATAAAACAAATCATATACCTCGATCTAAAAGATTCTTTTTCCTCCGACAAGAAAATTTGAAACGACTGGTTTAAAGAGACTGTATGCTCACTGTGACACTAACAATTTGTAGTGGAAATGGTTTTAATATAAATTGCAGTTACATTTCTGTGTGAAGGTAGACACTCGTGAACTAAAATCATATGTTATAGTTTCCACTTTCTGAAAATATTTCAATCGGTACATAAAAGGGTAATAATATTAAAAAGTATGTTTAATACATACTTTCATCACGAATAGTATAAAGAATAATATACTTATAATCACAATGATTTTGGATTAAATATCAAGTTATAAGTTATCACATTACAATGTTATAACTTATAAGTTATAACATTACAATATTATAACTTATAACATTAGTAGAGTTTAATAATATTATATGATTTCGTACCTAAATCTTGTCTCTCCGGTAGATCCAATAGTATGAGAATTTAACGGCACTGCAATCCGCCGCGATTTAGAAACTTATATTTACAAAGCAATTATACGACGATAGCTCAATGAAGGAAATGGTAAGTTCAAACAGCAAACGAGCATGCAGCCCACCTGATGATAAATGGCTACTGCAGCCCATGGACATCTGTAATCAACCCTAGGTAAGATCAAAGTCTCATCCAAGGTTAGCCACAAATGCGTTGCTAGCCCTGAGGACTAAGGTGGAATGCCTCGGAAAAGTATGTCTCCCTTACCACACCCTTCAGACCAGAACACAAAAGCGCATAACTGCTGTTATTAGGCAGAAATAGGTGTGGCGGTGGAGCTTCCGGAGTCGAACCACAAAAAGTTCTACCACCTTAATAATTATAGCAGCAATTGTTCAAACCCTAGTTATGGTTATTCTTAGGAGCTGTCATTGCTATTATAATTTCAATTGCATAAGACAATCAGTAGCCTCAGGTTTAAAAGTTCGTTAGTCGCTTATGCTCCTTTAGGGGTTAAAAGTAAAACTAACTTTGCTCCAACTACACGAATTTGCGGAAATATTACGAGAATTAACTGAATTTGGAAATGATGCACATTTATTCGAGGATTAATAGTTAATGTTAATATGATGAGAGTCGTCAAGTTGACGTTTGCTTGGCGAAGTTCCTCGCGTCTCCGCGGACACAAGTTCTAGCGGTGTTTATGTTGCCGGCGATGTTAAAACTGTTCCGTTAAATTGCTGGTATTACGCTTGCACACGAAGTATCTGCATACTTAAATGTGTTGCAAAATATATAGTGTTTAGAACTTCGTACTTGATGTGAAAGAAAAAAAAAACTTTACTCATAGTCTGTTTCTGATAAATGCTATTAAACTGCCCAAAAGAGAGTGAGTAAACAGATTTTAAGTAGATAATCGTTGCTACAATATAGATCGACATGGGTTGGCTTATGAACATTACTTGATGACTACAACATGCTTGCATGGTGGTCATGTCAACGATTCGGGCAGAAATTACTGGGTTCAACTCCGGGTCAGGAATAAATCTAAATAAAATAAAAGTCTTTTAGATATGGTAACGTATTTGTCACATTACCCATTATATGGGGAATTTATTCAAAGCCGTAGTAATTAATAGTAATTGTAGGAAATCTTAGTTTTTTTACTTATATTAAAGGAACCCGTTATTCTTTATGTTTCAACAATGCAACTACATGCGTTACATTATAATAACAATTAAGCATTGTTTAATAGAGAACACTTCGTAAGATATTATTTAAGTAGACGGCTTTTAAAGAGAATAAGATTGACGGTAATAAATGATGACAACTTACCAGACTAACCATGTAATGTATAAGCATATACGCAGCGGGCCGTAAGCAAGACCCAATCTTATTTTCCAATCGGCTCTAAAAATAATAATGAACTCAGTACAATACTTTCTAATTTACATTTGTCATCGTAAAATATGACGAGGAAGAAAATAGCAACAGATCTACAAATGTATAATATCATATAATCGGTGATGAAATAGTTTCCTGGTAGATGGATCCCAACGCAGGGTGTCTTTTTTTGTCTGAATCATTTGTTGCCAATAACCGTCAGCCATCAAATAAATTTTTGCGTTAATTTTTATCCACGTTTATAATATCCCAACGCCTTAACGACATTACTACTTCTAATTTCCTTTCATTGTACTGTTAGGTATAAATGCCTTCATAAATATAATATGAACAAAAACCTACGTGAAGTTGATTATATACACCGCTTTGCCAAAAGTCTACATGACTTTATGTATTTATAAACTTAACACATTCTATAAAGCACATAAAAGTGGGGCAGATTGTTGAATTAGCCAAAAACAGGCATATTGGTAAATCCGCCGCAGCAATAATAATAAAAATGAATCGCCATAAAAGTGTACCAAAATTATATACCTACTAGATGAGCCCGCGGTTTCACCCGCGTTTAAAAGAAATGTAACGACATACATTAAAAATATATTAATTTTATATCTTTAATAATTCTATTTTATTCTTTTTAAATACATGTTTCCCGCACCCGTGCAATTTCCGAGATAAAAAGTAGCCTATGTCATTTTTTACGCAGTTATTAAAATATCTTTCATAAATGTTATCATTCATGACATAACTTTGTATAATAAACTGATCGT
>MOOZ01002838.1:8115-18585 GCA_002930495.1 Cecropterus lyciades
TGTAACTGGGTCGAAATATCGGCAAAAAGAAATTCAAAACCGCATATCGTGAGCACCCGTAACATATTAAAAAGTTTTACAAAGTCATACAAAAGTATTCACACATTTTTATAACGCCTACAACCAGTAGCAGCTACGTTATAACGAAGAACTGTTATAACGGTTCTTAGTTATCGGTATCACGATATTTTCACAGCACGATATGTTATTTAATTATTTATAAAATCTTTTTTAATGTGCGTACTTTATTCACTTATAACTCGTCTCAATATTGACAATGTAATCCAAAATTGCGTATTTTTTGCTTTTTTATAAGATTTAGGTTGCAAAAAGCAGTCCATCTGATGGTTAATGGCCACTGCCACCCATGGATGTCTGTAACTTTATATAGAACAGGGGTTCTGCCTAGAGACATTCCCATACAAGTAAATACGAGTATGTGCTCGATACTTTTGTTTCGATACCAAGCACTTTTAGCATCGATACACATCTTGCGATACTAACTACTATCGAAACGAGAGTAGTTGGTATCGAATCGAATCAAACTGTACGAAGGTTATCAAACAATTTTTGATTTCTGAACGCACCTTTCGTGAAGAAGTCAGACTATAGAATGGGATGTAATGAAATAAATATTTTCCTGGTTGTACAAGTTTGCCCTAAAACATTTAATTGTTTTTGCAACATCAGTTTCAAGTTAGTACTTATTTTCCAAAGCGGCTGCAACAATGTCACAAGCAAGGAACATAACTTTACTCATAATGAAAAAATCTGTGGATACTATTTTGGAACTTGTTAAACTATCACTGCTAAGATGTTTTTCTCTTTTTATTGTATGCCATTAACATAAAAATAAAATGTATCGATATGAGTAAGTATCGATACTTTGAGGGTACTCATATGAGTAGTATCGAGAAACAATTTAAGTACTACTTAAATGAGTGAGTATCGATACCTTATGAGTATCGGAACGTCTCTAGTTATGCCTGAAGCCGGTCACAGATGCATCAACTCCTAAGGACTAAGTTGGTTTCCGCTTATGAAGAACTTAACCATCATGGACATACCATCTAAGTCAGGCTTATTTTTATTTTCCTCTCTATCTCTCCCGTTTACCTGTTTTATAATGTATAATGTAAAAACATATAAATCTCTTCAATTTGGATTGCATTATATATTAAGACACACCATAAATAATATAATAAATACCATAGATAACGGGTAAGAGTTATGGCTCAGTGTGGTCCCACCGCTGGGCAAAACTCTAGACAAAATCATTCTTTTCTAAGCTTACATAGCCGTTTTAAACATGCTGAAATAGCTAATGGTATGACATAAAAAAATCTATCCATAATGCAATAAAAAATACGATTCCCTACAAAAAATTGTATACATTTTCGATATAAGATGGTTTAAGGCTACTTTAGTTTTAAGTATAAGGCGTGCTTATATTCACATTTGACAGTTGTTGACAGGGTTGCCATTTTTTACTCTAATTTAAAATTTTCTGGATATTTTTTTTTAATTTATGTAAAAAAAACATACTAAAAAGTAACATTGGTCATTTTAAATTAATTTTACACTTGTTTGTCTCTCAATTATTATCATTATCACGGAAGTTAATTTTTTTATCTATTTTTTTTGTTATTACAAAAGTAGAAATAGACGAATATTTGTCACGAATACAAACAAAATTTAGCAAGAAATGGTAGTCCCAGTACATAATAACAGGACATCATTCTTTTTTTTTTTCAGAAAATTTATAAAGCCCTCATCATACATAATTATATATAAAAATCAACTTAAATTTGTTACTATGAAAAATGTTAGTAATTCTATTCGCCGTTAAGTAGATTTACAGCAATCCACACTTTTCCAAACTAGTGTCATTCTCAACTCATACATTGGCAGCATTAACAGGAGTGGAAAATTAGTCAGAATCGATTCATTCTAGAACAGCGTCGGTACTGCGACGAATTAACCAAATAGACTCCTAATATACAATAAAATATATCTACAAATCTACATACCCTTTCTGGTACTGAATTAACAAATTGTAACACTTACTTGTCCACACTAAATCTAAGCCAATTTAGCCACTTTACACGTCTTTGATAGAAAGGACATCTTTGATAGAAGAATTTAGCGTGGTGGAGCCGCTCAGCATACTGGTCTGACACGCAGTCGGTTCCGGGTTCTTGAATGATGAATTTGAATGTCTGCTCTGGGTCTGGGTTTTTGTTTTCTTCTGTGTCCATGGCTCTCTCGACATGGGATAAAATCTTGTGGAGCTATGAGCGTAGAAAGCGTTAGAAAGGCACCGGAGTCTATTCGATTATTCCGTCTAAATACCCAATTGAATGAGCGGAAACTCTCATTCACTCAATCTACGTGTACTTGAAGTATGCTGCGTTCATTTGCTCGAGGAATATGAAAGTGAGCACGGTGTGTGGCCCCAATCGCGCGTAGTATGGTAGGAAGCCCTTCCACAACGAGAACACACCTTCATTCTTCAGGAGATTCGTTACTACCGCGATCTGACTGGCGCCTTTGGCTGCGTTTTGGATCCTGTGGAAACGAAAGGTATATTATTGGTAAGGAATATTAGACTTACATAAACAATGCCCACTGCTGGGCACAGGTTTTGCTCTCAGAGTGAGAACGGTTTAAAGTCCAATGCGCGAGCCAAGTGAGTATTGGTAGACTTCACTTTTAGGAGCAGTCTTTTATTTATAATTAAATTGAATTACATTTTCGTACGCACATAACTTCCGTAAATCAGACAAACGAGACTGGAATTTTTAAACTGCACATTTGTATCTATAGTAGAAAAGCTTTAATGAGTTATTTCATGCTTGTGATAGGTTACTCCATAGCCAGGATTTTTCTAGGGGGAGAAGGAGGACACATGAAGCTATTTTGGAGGGAGTTTGAACTCCTAAAATCTGGGTGGCGAGAATCCGCCTGACACCACTGTAGTGACGCTTAGTTCAGCTTTTGGGGAGGTTTGAACCCCCAATCCTTCCTCCCACGCTATGACTATGGTGCTCTCGTCAACCCATTATTGTCCCACTACCGGGCACTGGCCTCCCTGAATGAGAGTGTCAGGATATAGTCTACCGCGCGGGCCATGGACGAACTGGTACACTTAACACACCTTTGAGAACTTTCAGGTGAGTAGGTTTCCACGCGATGTTTACCTTGACCATAGAGCGGTCATAATTATTCAAAAAAACAAGTGGTAAGTGTTAAACGTACGTAAAATTTAAACCTTGGACCCTCGATAGACGAACAGAGTTTCAATCATTACGCTTTCGCTTGTTGATTTGGCTAAGTTAGAATTACTAAAGCTGTTGGAATTATCACAGTTCTGCTGTAATGGTGACAGTATACTTGCCTGGTCTTAATGATGTCCACTGGCATGGAGGCGATGGTGGTGATGAGACCGGAGACCATGGACGCACAGAAGTGTAGCGCTATACCATCCGGCACGTAGCCCACGAACATCTCTCGGGCCTGCAACGGAATATGTTCCAGGTTCGATTCACGATCTGATTTATGTTTAGATCTAGAATCTAGATCTTGATGGTTATATTCTGGTCTGAAGGTTTGGTAAGGGGCCATCCATTAATCACCTAATTTTTTTGGCATTTTAACCCCCCCCCCCCCCCCCCCCCCCNNCCCCCCCCCCCCTCCATCTCCCTAGCTGATACGTGGTGAGGTTCAAGACTAACCCTCCTTCCCCTTTCGAGCCTCACGTGGTTAACGAACTGGCCCTAAGAGAGACGTACTGATACCAAATGTCCCTGATGATGAGATCGGTTGGCCAACCGTAGTGAGACTCATCTTACCTGGAGTTGATTATCAAGCATTAAATGGATTGCATGCTCACTTATAACTGAGTAGTAGCAGACAAGCATGCAGTCCATCTGATGTGATTGCTACCGCTCTCAGTTAAGATTTGTAAGCAACTTCATATAGAACAGAAGTTAACATGTACAGTCAATTACAGTTGCGTTGCTACTCCCGAGGACTAAGATTTTTTTTTTATAATACGGAAGTAGCAAACGAGCATGCAGCTGATGGTAAGTGGCTACCGCCGCCCATGGACATCGGTACTCAACCGTAGGTAAGATCAAAGTCTCACCTAAGGTTAACCACAGATGCGTTGCTACCCCTGGGGACTAAGATGCCTCGGAAAAGTATGTCTTCCTTACCAAACCTCTTGAGTCGAACCACAAATATTACACCACCTTCACGACCTAAGATGGTCGCCTCATGAAAATGAGCCGGCAACCACACCCTTCCACCGAAACGCAATAACTGCTTCACGCTAGAAATTAGTGGGGCGGTGGTCCCTGGTCAAACCGTACCTAGAACCGGTATGGTCTGACCAGGGACCACCACATTGCAACCTAAAATATATTGATATATCAAACAGTATCGAAATATCGATACATACAAATATTTACTGTTAACTTTAAACTACATTACGCAAGTAACACTTAGAAACATAATTTATATTCAGATAACATCCATTTTTTATCTCGTTTGTTTATAAAACACTCAAACGACATGACCATCACATCAGTGATAAGTGACAAGTGAAGTTTAACATGTCATTCAAAGTCATATTTTTTTAATGTTTTTTTTATATAAGTTGGAGTAGCAAACGAGCATGCAGTCCACGTCCACCTGATGGTCACTGCCGCCCATGGAAATATGTAACCAACGATGTATGAGGCGACCACGTTAGACCTCGGGAGTGGCAACGCATCTGTGATTGACATTAAATGGAAACCTTGTTCTATATAACAACGCTTTCTACACTCATAGGCCCACGCTACGATTTTCTGCTGAGTCGTGGGTTCCATGGACACACAAAGATAAATACACAAACACCCAGACCCAGAACAGAAATCTAAACTCATCATTCAGATGTCTGTCTGGACGGGGATCGAACCCGGGACCCACTGCGTGTCAAACGGTGTGGTGACAGCGGTGGGTCGTCAAGTATAACGTTGTTTACTTTAGATGTCCATGGGCGGCAGTCACCACTTACCATCACGTGGATTCCATGCTCGTTTGCTACTACAATCTAAAAAAAATATATATAGAATGGAGTTCAAACTGAAGAACACCTTACTCCAAGGGGGTAAGGTGGTCGCCTCATATGAAAGTAAGGCGACTTTTACTATTATTAAAAATGATAGTGTGGTAATAAAGAGATACATACACGAGGCATTCAGACTTAATCAGAGGTAGACGTATCTGTGGCCGACATCAGATAAGACAATTACTACAGAACCAAGGCCGAAATGGGCCACTTACCATCATTACTTTCCATTTTTTTATAAAAAAAAACTATATTTACTATACTACTTATTTTATTTTTAAAAAATCCCATTTATTTTAATTCATCATTTTTCATATTTCATATTTGGATCTGACCCAATAATGTCCCTTAGAAATGCATACACTTTAAATACAACAATAAATTAATCTAACTATCTTGTTGCAAAAGTTCGTGATGATAATATATGTCCGTGACCTTCACAGTGACTGATTGGATGTGGTTTTGAATTTTGATACAAATATTTACTTTATTATCTTTCTTAGAACCTAGCATACTCTTTATCAAGGTAAACAACATCCAAGTTGGTTGCATACAAACTATAAAAAAATACAATCGTTATTATGTAATATGCAAAACAGTATTTTATTTATCTTATAATATATTAATATTATAGGATTTTCCTATGAAATTGTTCGTCGTTCGTCGTCGTTCTGCCGTACTGGCCATTTCAAATTAAAATATTTTTTTGGCTGGTAATTCTAATTTCAATTTAATTTTATTTCAAAAACATGGAATTATTTTTTCTAAACTCATCTATTATCGTCATTTGTTTAGTAGTTAGTGTTTTGTTTTCAACGCATTCGAACATTTTTCGTCATCATGGATACGTTAAAAATTCTAGTAATTATGGAGTATGAGTAACGTCGCGGCAACAAAGCGACACGCAACATCAACGACGTTTACGGAGCGAACACTACAAACGAACGCTATTGGTTTGCCCGCTGCCGTTCTGGAAATTTTGACCTGAAAAATGAGCCCCGTGGTCGTCCGAAAACTTTGGTCGACAATGACGAATTAAAGGCGATTGTGGAATCTGATGATACTCAATCTACGGCTGAATTAGCAGCAGCTTTCGACGTTAGCATCAGAACAATATTTGTCCATTTGCGTCAAATTGGCAAGGTAAAAAGGCTTGACAAATGGGTACCCCACGAAATCAATAATCGTCAGCGCGAAGTGCGCGTCGAGACGTGCATTGCTCAACAGGCATATAAATGAAGGAATTCTGAACCGCATTGCTACTTGTGACGATAAATGGATCCTGTTCGACAATCGTAAGCGCTCAGCAAGTTGGTTGGACCCTGGTTCAGCACCCAAACAATGCCCTAAACTTACCCCTATAAAAGTGATGGTCACTTTTTGGTCTAACGCAGGTGTAATTCATCACAGCTTCTTCCCAAACGGGATGAGCATTACTACAGATGTGTACTGTGAAGAACTGAACACAATGATGAGAGAAGCTCGCATGTCTCCAACCAGCTTTAGTCAATCGTTCGGCTCCACTGCTCCCGCACGACAACGCGCGACCTCATACTGCACAGCAGGCAGTCTCTAACCTACAAGAGCTGAGGTTGGAAGTTCTCCGTCTTCCGCCGTACTGACCAGACCTTGCGCCTACAGACTTCTACTTTTGGAAAACTTCTTGGCGGGAAAAAAATTCAATACCCAAAATGCCTTTGAAGAATTTGTTGCCTTCCGTCCAGCTGATTTCTTCAAGAAGGACATCAATAAGCTACCAATGCGTTGGCAAAGATGCTTTGATTGTATGGGTGATTACTTTGATTAATAGAAATAAAAAATATAGAAAAAAATACGCTTCATTTGTTTCATGAAAAACGGCAATTTCAAAGGTAAAGACCTATTATTAATATTTTTTACCATCGGACCAACCCGCTGCTCTGATAATTATAGCATCTAAAAAAAATTCGACGGTTTCAGAAAAAAAATTCGTCTGTTAATATTTTTTTTTATTCTTCTATTTTTCTCCATTTCAATCTTAACATAACTTTTAATTTTATAGCATTTCTCTCATTTTTAGTTTTGATAAAAAGCGATTTTTTGACACTTTTAATGAAACAAATAAAAATACATTCTTTTCATTTAAATAAATTCAAAAAGGAGTATGACTCTCATTTTAAATTTTCAACGAGTAATAATTTCACTTTACTTTTTTTTAATCAGATCGAAGTAGCAAACGAGCAGGTAGTTCTCCTGATTATAAGTAGTTACTGCCGCCCATGGACATCTATAAGCAACTTCGTATAGAACAGGGGTTCTATCTGAAGTCGATCACAGATGTATTACTCCCGGGGAGTAAGATGGTCGCCTCATATATAAGTGAGCCGACAACCACACCCTTCCACCGAAATGCAAGAACCGCTTCACGCTAGAAATAGGTGTGGCGGTGGTACTTCCCCGGTCGAACTACACGCGTTCTACCACCTGGTAAATATTATTAACGTACCTGAGAATATGTACTGAGCTGGGCAGCATTCACCACCATAGCTCGACTCACAGTGGGCGCCGCTCCACGCCATAGTTTCAGAACACCCTCTTCTTTAACTATTCTGAAAATTAATTACATTTTCTTAGCTTATATTTAAGTTGCCTTATTTATTCGTATGTGTTAGGGTCAAGATTTGGTCTTGAAGTGCATTTTAAATCAGTTAACGCCAAGGACTGAACTGAAACATTGTATACACGTTTGGTTTGGATAAAAATGTGTGAATAGTAACGATGTAGTATGGCGGACGGCGAATGTCGCAACATGGCGGACGGCGGATGTCTTAAAATGGCGGACACCGGATGACTCAGGATGGCGGACACCGGACGACTCAACATGGCGGACCAATTATTATTTGCGAAAGGGTTTACTAAGAAGAAAGCAAAATGTAGTTACTCAAACGTAACTTTTGTAAATATTAATATTTTTATAGTAAGGAAATCGCACCGCTCATGGAAATCTGTAATCAAAAAAATCACAAAAAAAATGTCCTCACCTTATAAGTGCATCGGCAACATTCTTGTAATTTCTCCTCTGTTCTTTCGGTAACCTCCCGTCAGCTGTCATTCGAATAAGAGCAACCTGAAATATTATAAAGTAAATAAATATAAAGGAATAGAACGAGCATATTCGGGCATTAAATTTTAAGTACATAAGTTGTAGTATGAACAATTACCTTAGTACCATTAAACCTTTAAAAATTAAACCATAGGCTGAGTAGGATGAACCAAGGGTGGCAGATTTTTGGAGCGGCGAAAGCATTGTACCATAAGTAGCCTATCTTGAATGGACACCACCCCCTTTCCCCGTGGATATCGTAAGAGGCGACTGAGGGACAACATAACATAAACGCTTTCTACACTCATAGCCCCACAGTAGGATTTTCTCCAGTGTCGTGGGTGCCATGGACACACAAAGACAAATACACAAACAGCCATACTCAGAACAGAAATCTAAACTCATCATTCAGATGTCTCTCTGGGTCGACGACAACAACGACGACAACGTCCAAGACATAGACAGCACTGTCTTACTACTATGCAATATCAACACCAACTGTAGTCACCAATACGCATGCCAAAGGAAGTAGTGGCTACCCCCATTAGATGAGGCCTAGGTCCAACAGTGAACCTCATGTTGATAGATGGAAATCAACATTTTAGAGGCGACAAATATCTATAAATCTAAACACTATAAATTTATTGTGTATGGACCCAATCTTTCCTAATCATTAGTAACGTTTGTGAGCATCGTGTAATGTGTAATCATTGGGGGTGTGCGAATAATTCGTACATACGAATTATTCGTTCCAAGTCGAATATTAATATTCGATTCAAATTCAAATTTGAATAATTCAATTTCATTTAGAATTAACTGCAAATTATTTTTTATATTCGCAATTTTTTAGTGTTTTCTCTCTGAAAATGAATTAGTGGAATGTCACTGATTCAACCAGTCAACATGCTCATGCGCATGTGTGTAGGTATTCTTTTAACTCATTCAACCAGTGAACGATATCCCACTGATTGACCAGTGAAATTTTGATTGGAAACAATAAAAAATCCCGTGATATTTCACTAATCCGCGAATTGTACGAATTATTCGAAAATTTCGGAATTATTAGAATTTTTCGAACTCTTTGAATTTTTTCGAATAATTCGACTTTTTTTTACGAAATATTTGTCGAATTTCGAATTATTCAAAAATTCGGAATCACTCGATTCGAAAGATATTCGCACACCCCTAATAATCATCAAATAAATGTTTTATTGCCATAAAAAAAACCACATGGTTTTACCATCTCACCTCAGCCGGGGTCCCGACGAAGGCTCCGATGGAGCCGGCTGCCACTCCCAGCAGCGTCTTCGTGCCGAATCCAGGAGCCTTCCCTTCGTTTCGTCTACGTAAACATCATTACTATTAATAATCAAAAATCTAAATGTACATACACACATTTACAGTATTATCCAATTTAATTTACAGTTTTGCCTTAGTCTATTTATACATTGGTGGTTATATCGCACAGTGAAAAAGGACATTATTCAAAATTTCGGAAAATTGAGGCTTCGTCTAATTCTATAGTCTATCGTCTAGCGGATAAAAAAGTAACAATTTTGTGCTCGAAAAGGACAAATATACATAATTATGACGACCCGCGTAGCGGAGCGGTCACCATACCGGTCTGACACGTCCCCGGCCAGACAGACGTCTGAATGATGAATTTAGATTTCTGTTCTGGGTCTGGGTGTTTGAGTTTTTGTTTGTGTGTATCTATGGCACCCACGACAGTTGACGCGGACGACCCACAGACGCGGACGGAGCCGCGAGTAAAAACTATTATATCTATAAATTATAAAAAAATGCGGCCAAGTGCGATTCGGACTCGCAGACGAAGGGCAGAGCCCTAGCATTATCATTAAATAAAGTTGAACAGTTTTCCAACTACCAACATAAGTTTGTTTGTTTTTTGTTTTTTATAGTTTAAAAACCGAATATCGTATCTTTGTAATTCATCAAAGTTACGATATTCGGTTTTTGAAAAAGTGCTGTATCTCAAAAACTGACAGCCGTATCCTGTTCGAACTAATTTTCGTTGTAGGTTTTCCTTGACAACATATGTTTTATTCAGATTTTTCACTCTAGTTTAAAAGTTAGAGGGGCAGGGGGGACACATATTTTACCGCTTTGAAAGGGCTTATCTCTCAAACAATCGACAATAGAAAAAATGGTTTTAGAAACCTCAATGTCATTTTTGAAGACCTTTCTATAGACACCCCACACGTGTAGGTAATTTGTTTTTTTTAGTTTCAGTTCCATGTATGAGGACCCC